>LOJH01020824.1:0-13131 GCA_001685095.1 Ellobius talpinus | reverse complement strand
TATCTATCTATCTATCTATCTATCTATCTATCTATCTAATCTCTCTCTATCTCTCTATCTATCTATCTCTCTATCTATCTCTCTCTCTATCTATCTATCTATCCATATGTGGTTCCACAGATGAAAAGTTAATAATTTACTGTGAAATAGCTACTCCTTTTGCTCTTTTATTTTAGAGTATTTAAAATATTAACATGTATATATAATTATATAAAACTTTAAATACATATATATAATGCTTATTCTAAAACTTTCAACCAAGAATAAATGCAGTAAAAAGTAAATATACAGTTACTATAGTTGTTCCAATCTGTACATTTTTCGACAGTGCTGAGTCAGTATAAAATATGCTGGAGAGAGAACTATGTGGTTAAGAGCACTTGTTGCTCAATTGTAAAGATTGATTTCATATCCTAGCACTCACGCCATCTAAGAACTACCTGTATGTAATCTCAGCCCCTAAAGATTTGATGCACTCTTCTTCTTGCTTCCACGTACACTCTCACACACGTGCACACACACATATGGACACACATAAATTTTAAATTTCCTGAAAAACATATATTCATTTATATTTCCCTGATATATCATACTACAGTGTGGCAAAATGATCATTAGCATGTGTGCACCTAATTAATTTTAGTTTAGTAACTGCCTATTGCATCCTATAGTGTTGATATACAATGAAGATTTTTGCCAGTTCTGATGATCATCAATTTATCTTCAATGTACACAAGTATATAACCTGTTCCTTTATTTGTTGATAATTACCCATTGCATATTCTTGTATAGGTATTTTTATGAATACATGTGAAAAAATTTAAATGTTCCTTTTATCCAAAAGAATCTGTTTCAAAATTTTAATGATTGTTGTTGAATTGCCTTTCAAATAGGCTGTATCAACACGTATTTGTTACAAAAACATATGCACATAAGCAAAGTGACACTACCACAATTTCTTTGTTGCTGTTAGAAAACACATTTGAGCAAATAAGTACATTTTTAAGTAACAGAGATATAGAAGTTAAATTGAAAGCAATAAAAAAAGCGTTTGATGCACTAAAACTGTACCAAAGTGCTACTCCTCCAGTCTTCATCTGACCCACTACAAAGTTCGCGTTGGCTCAATTACAGAGCAGATCAGTCACACCTACAGGAATAACACGTCCCTGTCCAAGGGACAAGCAGACAACAAGAATATTTAAGCCTTTCCTTTGATAGAATTGGGATTCTGGGCCAGAGTTTGCTTGCTCTGGTATAACGGGATAGTCAAATGTAATCTAATTTTAGCATAGTAATCTCTTTCCTAATATATAGTGTTTAACATTAATGTATTGTGTGTGTAGGAGGGTATGCGTATTCTAAACCTCCCATGTATAGGTCAGATGATAATTTGGGGGAAGTTGATTATAACTTGATCATGACTATCCCAGGGATTAAACCATGGTGATCAGGTTGAAAGGCAAGTGCCTTTATCTGCTGTGTCACCTCACTAGTCCGTTTTTAAATTATGCATATCAAACAAAAGACATCAATAAGGCAGATTCTCCCAACACCATGGTAATTTTGATTCAGTTCCCATCATGAGCTTTCAGGCCCAGCTTGGATTCCCTGGATGATTTAGCTTGCCCGAGAACAAGCCCCTTGGCCACGGATATTCTGGAGAAACCCTAGGTATGCGAAAGACCAAAACAAAGTCGCTGGTGAGGACTAAAGTCACCTGCAGGTCTTAATTTACATATATGCATGTAATAACAACTTGTGATAATAAAGGAGGCATTCATTTGAAGAACAGAAAGGGATATATGATAGGGCTTGTAGGAAGGGAGGGGAAGAGATGTCATTAAATCATAATCTCAAAAATAAAATAAAAATACACAATAAAAATTGAACACCTGCTGACAAAAAGCAGCTTCTATTTAAAAAAAATAAATAAACCTATTACTCTGAATAAGTCTAATAATCTCCCTGTAAGTTGTCACAGTTTCATAGGTAAGAGATTGAAGATATCTAGAAAAGTAATTGTCTTCAATTTACTCTCAAGTAAATGGCAGTAAGCTTGCGTCCAACTGCAGAACTTGAGCTCTCTTTGACACACTGGTTACTACTGATTGCCGAGATTGATTTCTACAGTGAAATTCTCTGCAGAAATCCCAGAGTGTATCTCAGGCTTGTCTGTGTTGCATGTCTGGTCATCAGGAAATTAAAAGGCCTAAGTGGTTCAGACCCTGTCACCATGGGGCATGTATGACTGACAGATAACCTTTCAGGGTGATTCATTGCCTGGGAAAGCAGTCTGTGGTATTGTACAATGTATCAGATAGGAGAAGTAGGCTACACATGCTAAGGACTAAAGATTCAAAACTGTGCATCCCTGTGGAATATGAGAAATAGGCAAGTGACTGTGACCACAGAAGAGGAATATGTACACCCATGAAAATGCCACCTAGTCCTTTGACAAAACAATTATGGAACCTTGCAGAAGTTACATTAAATTAGTATTTTCATTGGCAATTAGATATCAGATAAATTTTAGTCTGCTCAATACAAAGAAAAAGTCCTTTTAAATTACACTGTAGAAAACCAATATTTAAATATCTCTGAATGTATGTCTAGCAGCTTATGCATTTAATATCAACAAATGTGTCATACTGTTTATTCAAGTGTTGTAAGCAATTTTAAGACCATTGATATCTATCATCTCTGAAGTCAGTCTGGCTGCCAATTGAATATATTCAGAACATTCTTATCGTCTTTTATAATACTCATGTCTTCTTCCTAGGTTCCAACATTATGGAAATGAAAGGAGGCAGACTATAGCAGAAATGAATTAAAAAATAAAGCCCAATTAAATTCCACTTCTTTTCGACTTGCTATATACTTTCCTTTAAGTAAGCCCACCCACATTTATTTTGAAAGACAATGCACACATTTAACATTTAATATACGTCACTGCATCATACTTGTATTAGTTACCTTTCTGTTGCTGTCATAACATAACCAAAAGCAACCTAAGGGAGAAAGGACTGGTGTTAGCATATAATTCCAGAGGGATGAAGCTCATAATGTCAGGGAAAGCATGGCACGGTGGCAGGAGCAGAAGACAAGGTGAATATTTTATTCATATATAGGGTGTAGGAAAACAAGGAAGCACCCTGTTTTCTTTCTCATTCAAAGCCTCATTTCCTCCTTCAAAGTGTCACTTCATAGCAATGTTTAAGGAGATAGACTTAATCCTTAGCTATGTGATCTTGTAAGGCCTTGGAACCTGTTGAAGGCACTTTACACCCAAACTTAGACCAGGAAGGAAACAAAACTTGGGGGGAATCATATTGGGATATGTTTGTGAACGTCTCCTGGAATGGGGGGGATACATCATTTTCATCTATAATTCATTTATCACAAAATCTAATCTTGTAGATTCACACTGAGCATCATGAACATTGAGAGATGCAATCCAGAAGTATATAAAGGAAGAGGATATGAAACAAACATCAGCTTATTAGCAGTCTCCATCACAAATAATTGTTAGTAATAGATATTTCTCCAATATCTGTCTCACTGTGTACGCTTTTTATTTTATCTTTGTGTATGTTTGTGCTAATATGTGTCCCAGTTCATATGTGTTCAACTATGTGGAGGCCAGAGGAAAGTCTCAGGTGTCATCATTAGGACTGTATCCATCTCCTTTCTGTCTCTGTCTCCTTAGCGCCAGGATGACAAACAAAGGCTACTATGTCTGGCTTTTTATGTGGATAATGAGGATCAATTTCATATCCACACACTTACAAGGCAAACACTCTATTGAATGAGCTGCTTCTCTAGCCCACCATTATGAATGTTCCAACTTTTAATCAGTGTTAACAAAGATAAAAATAAATTAGAATACATTGAGTTGTATTAAATACAAAATACACCACTTTATTTCTTAATTATAAAATAAGCAATAAATTCTATGAACACCTAAAACATTTGCCTTATTAATTTTGTTTTTATAACATAGTAAAACATATTAAGTGAGAGAAAATATAGTTAGAAGGATTGCATACATCAATGTATATTTACAGCAATTTTACTATATATAGTGCTATTAAGATACTATTTAGAAAAGTATTTAGTGAGATGTTAAACATGACTCTTATGCATTTAGACTTACTAAAATCGCTTTATTGAAGCACACTTGGTACGGAAAATTTCACACATATTTAATGATAGACATGACATTTTGATATATGCTCATGTCCAGCAACCATTACCAACACCAAGGCAACAAATTAATCACTCTCAAAACCATATTCATATGCATTTATAATCTTTTTGCTTACCCTGCCCACTTGTTGGTGGAAACTTACTTCTGTCACTATAGCTAACATTTTATTTTTATATAATTAAGTAGAATTAGATAATATATATTCTTTTGTGTTTGATTCAATATAATTATTCTAAGATTCTTACATGCCATTGTGTATTTTTAAAACATGGACCAATTTAACAGATAGTATTATGTTCACAATATTCATCTTTGATGGGTCTCTGGCTCATTTTCAGTTTTGTACTGTTCTAAGTAAAGCTAACATGGACATTCATGTATAAAGTAGCGGTGTAGGTATCGACTTACCCTTTTCCTCCTGGGCACCACTAAGTGAAAGGGCTGGATCTAAGGTAAAGACTATCAGTAACTTGAACAGTAATTGCATTCACTGTAGTTGTAATATTCTGTGTTTCCATCAGCAATGGAAGAATTCCTAGTTAGTCATTATCAATGTCAATTTGGGCTTCTTTATGAAACAATGAGGGTGTTCTCTGAATGACAAAAATTTCTTTTTCACAATTTTATAGTCTGGGAGTTTCAAGATCAAAGCACAGACAGATTCCATAGTGAACTGAGTTCTTGATCCAGATGTATACATAGTCAGTTTTCAGTGTGTCCTCACACAGTGGAGTCAGGGAAATACCATTCTGGAGTCACTTTTATTAAGAACTAAATCTGTATGAGAATGCCATCTTTATGAAATGATTGCTTCTCAAAGACCCATCCAGTGGAAATATGAGAACATTAGGGATTATGTTTCAACATACAGATATGGGATCCTGGTTACAAATATTATGTTAGTGATAAACTGTGTTTCAGCATCCTTTTGTGATCAGGGCTTGTAACTTATCATCCTCATATGTTTTCAGCTCTATGTTATTGTGGTTTTGATTTGCAATTCCTTAATGTCTAATGATCTTGATCATCTGTCCATATTTGTGTTTACACCTTACTGTGTCCTTGAGGGACAACTCTACCCATACTCTAGGCCTAATTTTCTCAGTTGTGTTTTATGAGGTGCCCATTATTTTATTTTTTGGCACTGGCTCTGTCTTGCCTAGCTGGTGAAATTTCCCAGGACATTGGACCTGTGTCCTCTGGTCTTGTGGTAGACTTCTCATTCTCTGAGTCACCTCAAGTGTCATTCACTCTTTTACTTCAACAACAGTACCTGTTGTCAGCAAAAGAGATCTAGGCCACATCATGCATCCAACATCCCAGGAGTCTTGCATTTTATACCATTTCTATTCCTCCAAATCTAAGTTGGAACATCTCTGGCTACAAGGTTGGCTGGATTAGGAAATCACACATCTAATCTCTCTGGAAGGTATACCCCTTCACACCTTGCTCCAAAACCCAGAGTAAATTATAGAGACTGAGAAGTTTCTAAATGAAGTCTTGACTCCTAATGCACAATCGTTCTTTTTATCTTATTGTATTTGTTTCCTTTCACTAAAAGAAGCCAAACTGTATCTTTAATGCTTTGCTACGAAAAGCCTCAGCTAAATAACTGAGTTCATTACTTACAAGTCTCTCTCTCTCTACTTAAATCAAAAATATAATTCAAGTAAGATGTTTATAATTATAACAAAAATATATACATGAAAATATGTGGATTTTCTCTTGCTAAATAAAAATACATCATACTAATATGTAACTATTTTTATTGTTTGCATATTAATCATCTCATTTTAGATTCTACCTATATCCTGTAATAACTCTGTGATCTTAGAACATATTACTTCATTTCTCTGCACTCCAGTTACACTTTATATGAAGAAAAATGTTAATAAACCATCCCATGAGTTCCCTGTGGAATTTAATCTTATTCCCTGTAAAGCAATTAGACTAACGGTTGATAGCTGAAAACAGGAAATCATTGCTAGCTACTATTATTTTTTTCAGCTCGTTCCAATTTCTATAGTTATGGCCAGAACCTAGACATGAACAGTTCCAGTTCCTTCTGATCTTGTGAGAAATGAAGCATCCATTCTCTGCAAAGTTACTCTGCTGTACACTCGTTAAGATCTCAATTACCCACTACTTTAGCCAGTCACTCTGGTGGGCATAAAATTTACCTGTGGCAATGTAGGAGAGCAATCATATTCTGGATTACACGCTTGTCGGTTTCCACCGTCCTACATATTTCCTCTTCCAGCCTTTGTCTGCCAGGCTCCACTCTACATGGCATCCCCTGGAATGACAGCCCCTGACTCGGTGCCCAGAAATGTCCTGCCATGAATTAGCTCTGCCACTTCCAGCGTGCCTGATATTCAGTCCTGTAATACGACATCTGAAGATGTCTCCATTCTCAAGCTGCAACCATTTTTTTCAAGTTCAAAATAGAATTTTTTTATTCACTTCTTTATGATAGAGATGAAGAAGATGACCCAGGATGTTAATGTTATGCCCGAATCTGCAAAGTCCCCACAAAAGCCAACAAAGAGTCCGAGGCCCGTATGTAAAAAGCAAAGAGCCTTTATTTTTTTATTTGCAAACTTGGTCTTTCCGCATGTCCAATGTATTGGAATAACCAGAGAGCCCCAAGCTCAGTTAGAATTGGGTTTTATAGTAGTAGAGGTGGGGGTGAGAGGTTTCTGAGGTTCAGGACCCCTGATTGGCTGACATTTGTCTAGGGGTGTCCTGGTGAGTGTGCTCTGGCAGGTGATCCTATCTACTTGGAATGTTGGGCATTTCCTTTGGATGGTCTGTTCTTAGACAGTGGTCGGGTAATCTCAGCTTGCGATTCTTCCTGCAGCCAGGTATTGCTTCAGGGTAAATTACTGAAATTCAGGCCTCTTATTAAATTTATCGAGGGCTGAGTTCTACTCTGGCAGGTGATAANTTCAGGACCCCTGATTGGCTGACATTTGTCTAGGGGTGTCCTGGTGAGTGTGCTCTGGCAGGTGATCCTATCTACTTGGAATGTTGGGCATTTCCTTTGGATGGTCTGTTCTTAGACAGTGGTCGGGTAATCTCAGCTTGCGATTCTTCCTGCAGCCAGGTATTGCTTCAGGGTAAATTACTGAAATTCAGGCCTCTTATTAAATTTATCGAGGGCTGAGTTCTACTCTGGCAGGTGATAATGGTTGGAAGTAAAGAACTTCCTTTGTGTGACCTGCCCATACTTAGCTTATCATGGCTGGCACCCACTGTTAAAACGTTGCTTTGGAAACCAAAGAGATTAAAAAAAAAACTTTAATTTGTCAATAACAAATTTATTAATAGAAAGTTGATTCATCACAATATATTAGCTCATGGGTTTTTATTAGCAGAATGATATAATTTTAGAAGCAAGCTCCATATAATATGTAAATTTCTTAAAGGATGTCTTGCCCAAATTGGTTGCTAATATTCATTTGAGCAAGTTTTGAGTATAATTTCAAGCTGAACTCATATTTATTTATGATATTATAATAGCATATAATTCTGTGACATAAGTTGTTGAAGCCCAAAAGACTATACAGCAAATATATAGCTGACAGATTCATAAAAGCAGACTCACAAGTGTACAATTTATTGGCACCTGTTTTGCTGCGGGAAAACTTGTCTTTCGGAAAATTCACTATCTGTAAAAACCTTGTAAAGTCATGATTCTTCCCTTCAAAATGGGATTCATTCCCAAAATACCTCAGCAGTGTAATTTCTCTTGCATGGCAAAGGAATGACCTTGCTTCATTCCCCCACACCATGAGGCCTTAGAGGGAAAACATTCACTGTTTGTTCTAACCATCAAAGTTACATAGCGTCAATCCCACAAAATTACCTGCTAACAGACCACATAGAAATTGGCTAAAGATGACAGACCCAGAGTAGGACAGTCTACTAACAAACCAATCTTGGTATCTCCAAAGCTGGTTATCACCAAAGAGATTGGATGAGGAGAATGGGGGAATCCAGGATTCAGGGATGTTTAGCAAGTTTATTGAATGATTAGGAATGTCAGATATTTCCCGTTGAATGCTGGCTCTTTCCTGGGTCGGATCACCTGTTCTGGAATACTCTCTTGTCAGGTACTACCTGCCATTTTTATGATTTTGATATGCATATTATCATTGTCCTTGCCTATGGAATTTTCCAACTATGTCTGTAAAAACTAGGAACCTTGTGGAGATCACCCCTTATTCTCTTTCTTCTCTTTATTCTTCTTCTCTGTTTCTTTTCACTTCACTTTTCCCCCTTGTGTGAAAAATAAAGCATATGCAGAGGTAATGTACTTGAGTTAATCTTTTTACCCTCAGATCCTTGCTTTCCATAGACATCCTAATCTGAGCCCTGAGGGGGTACTGAGCCTGGTACTCAAGGCCCCTGATAATAAATGTAAAGAAAGATGAATCCAAGGACTCTTTGCTTTATTTCAGGGAATTTCTTGAGAGAGTAGGTTATGTTTTGTTAAGAAAGAAGTTAAGACTTGCCTACAGTTTTGAAGAGAGGAACAAGTCAATTTGAGGTTAAAGTTTCTGTAATTTTCCTATGTATTTGGGGAAACTTTTTTAGACAAGTTTGCTTCTGAGAAGGAAGCTCCTTGAACATCCCTCTCCTTGCCCCCAGCAGCAGTTAAAATCTATTCAGAGGTTTTAAATAAAGTTCACCTGATTATATGTCAGTACCCAGCAGAAAAATCACAAAATTGCTTCAAATAATGTGCATGGCTTGCTCTTTCCCTGCTGAGGAGTTTTGCACTGAGAGTGTGAAGCGAGAATAGCTTCCTCATGCCTAAGGTTAATGCCCCTGCTACAGCTTTAAGGCCCCCACAGAGGAGACACTTCAAATGTGCCAGTTTCCATCACCCTGCCACAAGCAGCAGAAAACAAATGGGCGCGCTCCTCATCCCTGACTGTGGCAGGGCATTTGTTAAAGCATGAAGATAAGAGAAAAAGAAGGGGAAAAGAAATCCCTTGGCAAAGAGCTTGAATGAAATATACCACCCAGAGTGCAGGGCCTTTCAAAAACAGTTCTTGGTAATCACTTTGGTCTTTGAGGGGGGCAGAATGCCCTGTTTCAGGGACACAGTTAGGTATAAATGCTCCCTCACTGCATCAGGCCATCGACCCCCTGCTACTTGAATAATCCTTCTCAAGCACCATTTTCATCATGTCATTTCTACTCAAGGACCCTTAGGGATGAGTGCCCTGATGGCTGCCATATTAATTCCAAACCCTTCAGCCTGGCATCCCCAGTGGCCCTCCTCGAACTGATCTTTGCCTCTGTTGTACCAGCAAATGTGCCCTGTTCGGTCCCCTCAATAGACTGACCAGCTTTCATCTCTGTGAATTTTTCTTCTAGAAGCTGATTTTCCTTATTCTCCTTGCCATACTCTAGCCTTGAAGGTGCTTCTTATCCCCAAAGTCAGAGCTACTCAAACCCGTATAGTGTGTGTTTCCATTCCGTGTGTGTTTGTTCTCTGAGACTGGCTGTAACATGTGCTTGCCTCAAGAGTCATAGTCTGACTTCATTAATGTTGATTTTAAGTCCTTTCTAATAGAAATTGCTTACTCTATTTAAAAGTCTATTCATATAAATATATACATATCTGTAAGTTTGGTTCCTATAATTGAAGTCAGCAAAAAAATTGAAGTATGATTCCCCAGTTATTTGATAATCACCCACTTTTTTATTTATTCAGTAAGTTTTTATGACTTTATCCCTGTGGATTATGGACATTGTCAAATTTTGATGCAAAAGTGGACAATAAGCTTTTCCAACTTGGAGGAATATTTAAATTCTACTTTTATTTCAATATAGATCAGAGTATCATGATGACAAAGAGGAGTCATGTAAGGTTTTACAAAATTAAAATTAAAAAGCAACCTGATATTAAACTGTGCATGGTTATAATAGAGATAAACTAAGGATTTTTCTATGGAAGAAGATGGATAATCTCATTAATATAAAAACTAAGTATGGGAAGTTAAATTATGAACGTGCTCTTATAAACCTCCTTGATTTCATGTTAGCACAACCATTTTTTCCCCGTAGAAGACTGGATGAATAAAGGTTTATTTCCAAACTTTGAATCCCCTAAATAGATATCATACATATGTTTCATCTTAGAAAATTATTTTAAATTTACCCATTTTCAGAAACCAAATAGGTGACTTTTAGGCCCTACATTGTACAATCAGTGACATCTACTCCTTATTGTCAGCTTTCTGGAAAACATTCTAGACTATCACTCACCACAAGAAATTCTCTTATTAAAAGGTAGCTTATAAGGTCTTCCCTTACCTCACTGATGGCATCTTTTTCTCTTCACTTATTAATATTGAATATGAAAGATTAATGTGATTTTATGCTTTAGATTAAATAAATTAATGTTTTTTTAATGCTTTATCCTTGTTTATCCTTGCATGTGTTCTGACACATTTAACGTTTGTCAAGAAGATAGTGTTTTTTACTATAGGATATCCTCAAAAAGAGGAGAAACTGTTTAGCTATCACGAGGATACAGTATTCATTGAATCACATTAACTTAAGCAAAGCAAAGTCATCTCATGGTCAACTTTTCCTCCCGCAGTCACAAGCTGCATAGAGTTAGCAACCCTAGATGCTGGATCTAACCTTCTGGGCAGGAGTCTGTCTAACTTCATGTTTGTTCTCTGCCTTTCAGATGTGGATCTAGCCATCGTGTTTCTTATGCCTCTTGTAACCTTTGTAGGTTATTTGTTACCTGGATCCAGGATGATGCTAACTAGAAAGCTACCACTAATCTATCTCTAATGAAAAGTAGTCCTAATATCTATTTCTGTTGTTCTGCATGTCAAACTCTCTGGGCTAGTAGTACCAGAAACCTAGACCTGGTAATTTATTATGTTCTAGTGGAACTGTTACTATTACTATGAGATAAATTATTTTGGACAAAAATCAAGATTTATATTAAAAGATTATAGTTTGGAGATACAGACCAGACTGTGCAGATGGATAGCCAAGTTTTTGCTAACATAAAAACTAAATTTTAGAGATAGAGTTGTGTGGTGGTTTGAAAGAAAGTGACCCCCATAGGGAATGGCACTATTGGGAAGTGCAACCTTGTTGAAGTAAGAGTGGTCTTGTTGGATAAAGTATGTCACTGTGGAGGTGGGCTTTAAATTTTCATATATGCTCAAGCCACACCCAGTGAGACAGACCACTTCCTGTTGAATGCAGGTCAAGATGTAGGACAATCAGCTACTTCTCCAGCACCATGTCTGCCTTCATGCCACCATGTGGCACCATGATGATTAAACCTCTGAAAATGTATGCCATCGCCTCAGTTAAATGTTTTCCTTTGTAGGTGTTGCCATGGTCATGATGTCTCTTCACAGATACCTTCACAAATGTCTTCACAATAGAAAACCTACCCAAGACAAGATAAGAGAGAGAACTGATAGATGGCAAAGCAAGGATCCCAATGGTGGCTATGCTACAGTTTTAGCAAGATTATAATCCAGCACCAAGCTAAACTGCGGAGATGGCTGAGGAATATTTGTTCAGCACAAGGGGACTAGCACTTGAGAAGTCTGGATGTGTTGCTGCCTTCTTGTTGAAGGAGTTGTCAAAGCAACTCTGACTTCAGGTAAATGACAGATAGAAGGGAGTTGAGAACAGCAGTAGCCTGGAACAGATTGCAATGAGAGAATTCAAGGACTGGAAATTTTCTATTCAGGTATAATACTGTGGTGATTTCCTTACTGAAGAGAGAGAACAGGAACTTTGCACTCTGTTTTGGGGGCTAATATTCCATGTGTAAGTATCTATGTTAGCTAGTCAGATCAGTACACATGTGAAAAATGTAGGAGGAAATCTGTGACCAGGATATTTAAATCTTGTCAAAATAAGGTATCCAGTGCAAGAATGTGCAATGACTTACATTGCACACTGAGTTCAGTCTACAAGTTATAAATTTGAGACTTCTGATAGTGACTTTATTGTGTATTATAATATGCATATGGGAGGAAATATGCAATAAAAATTGTCTGGCACCTTATAAAAAGAACCTTTCACATATGCTATCTCCATTAAATTCTAACCATGAAGTTATAATATCGATATTCTGAAAAATAAACGTGATTCTTATGTTAAGAATTCAGTAGCAGTCACCACAATGACTTGGAATGCTTATTGACCCATGCTTTGCCAAACAGGAAAGTCAACAAAATGGTATGTTTAAAAGGAACTCACAGGGTTTTGTGGTGAAGCCCCCACAGTTACATATGAGATATCAAATTTATTCAGAGAAAGATTACTATGCACATATTTCAGCTCTTTCCTGAGAACCAGTTAAGTATGCATAAACTCCTCACACATTGCAAGGATATAAAATAATTGAGGGTGAGAGGATTATTTTTGGAAGATGGTTTTCTTTCTTGTGAGCTATGCCGTGAATCCCATACTCAGAACAAAAGGGCTTGGTCACTCTCCTATCGAGAAAAGCCTTCCAAGAAGGACAGGGTCCCATCGGAGTGATTTTGGAAAAACTTAATTTGTTGTATCTTGTTGGGAAATTTTCAAAAGATAGAGACCCCTTAACTAATGGATGCATATTAGAGGTTGCTGGTGCATCATTAACTTGTTAAAAGCAATGCATAGAAAAGTTGTAACTGTATAAATAAGCAAATTGTTGAGGGTGGTATTTGACACGGTATCAAGATGAAAAATACAATTCAATTATCATTAAATATCTGCTGAACATAAAAACATTTTGAAAAAAGAAAGAAAGGGAAGCATTTGATTTTCATCAAAACAAGAAGCAATGAAAATGCTTGAATTAAAAAACATTCCTTAGTCTGGTCCACCCACTGAGACAGTGTGCCTGTTCTAATGGGAGCTCACCAAATCCA
>LOJH01020823.1:0-14613 GCA_001685095.1 Ellobius talpinus | reverse complement strand
GTGTGTGTGTGTGTGTGTGTGTGTGTGTGTGTGTGTGTGTGTGTGTGCACTGTTTTGGGGGAATGAGTCTCTTGAATGTGAAACTAATGGATTCAGCTAGGCTGGCTGGCCACTGAGTTTCAGGGCTCCTCCTGTGACCACTCTGCTTCCCAGCACCTGTGTGACAGTCTGTTCGAGGAACTAATTATTAAGAACTCACGTAATGACATTTGAACCACGCTGATATATTCTGGATTTTAAGATTTGACAAACTGTTTTAAAATCAGTGTTAAAACATAAACACACTCCTCACATTACATCAAATATCCCCCATTACTTTTCTCAGCTTTTGCAAAGTCAAGTATGCCTGTTAAATAAAGCGTAAAAGCCCATATCAGAGCATAAAGACTGTACCTTAATGTACTGCAGTTCAGGAAAAAGAACCTAACCTCTACCTGCCAGGAGCTCTCACAAGTCCTGCACGGTGAAGATAGAATGCCAGCCACTTACCAATTCAAATTTTTCTAGTAACCCTATTTCGGAAAGGGCTGGGTGCTAGGCAATTCGAAATAAAAGTCTTCTTTCATTGTGAAAAATAGTATTGAGGAATTTTACTTGCAGAAATTTTGCATGGTATAGAATGGAAATGAAAATATTTCTAGGTAATATATATGTTGAAGTGCTTGGCAAAAGTGATATAAATTTTAAATATACTTTACAAATATCTAAAAGTTTGAGTCAACACATTACGGCATCATCAGTTCTCAAACAGCTTTAAGTACTGCATGATGTGCTTACTAGGTTTATTTTATTAGAAATCTACTAGATCGCTACTAGTAAGTGATACTGGTAGTAAAACCTACCAGAAAATTTTAATGGACAACCACATGGCAAGCACTGAATTAAACTGCATGGACTCACTGGAAGAGTACTTTGCAAACACAATGTAGTCAATGGCTCTGAAGAACGAAACAACTGCACTTACATCTCACTTAGGACTCACTGGAAGGACTCTTTGGAATGAAGAAGGAGACTGGTATGCAAATACGCAGAGCAAGAGGTTGCCAACGTCCTGAGTGCAAAGGAGAGGCACTGCCACTCAGTAGGACACATGCTCCAGACTGAAATGTGTCTCCTCGAAAATGCACATGTTCAGACCGTCACCCCAAAGTGATGGCTTTGGAAGGCAAGATCTTCAGGAGACACCAATGTGTCCTAATGTCTTTGTGGGATTGATTCCAGGAACTCTGATGGGCACCAAAATCTGCACATTGCAACCCAAGTTCCTTATAGAAAACACCACAGTGTTTATGTATAATCTGTGCAGTTCTCCTACATACTCTGAACCATCTAAGTTGATGTGTGACACCTGATACAGTGCCACAGTCGTGCAAATGGGTGTTGAACTACGGTGTTTTGGAAAAATGTGTTTGCTTTGTAGGGTTGACCCATGAAATTCATAAATAGGGAAGGCTTCCTTTTATTAGGCCATAACAATGGAACCCTGGAGAAGGGTCTAAAGCCCTTATAAGAAGAGACCAGAGAAGTAGTTAGGCCTCTAGTTGGGCTGTGTTAGTGTGATGCAACAAGCCGTTTCCAGAACCACCCAGCATCTAGATTTGTGGAAAATCAATGTTTGTAGTTTAAGAGGCACAGGAGGTAGGCTTTTCATCTGATAGATTGGATAGGATGTGGAAGTGATAACTGATGTATGCGCTCTCCCCAGGTCCCACTACATTCACGGGAGGAAATCCATGAGAAGATACAGTGAGAAGGTAGTTCTCTCCACACGACAGGGAGAGCCCCGCACCAGAAACCAGCCCTGATGATACCTTTGTCTTTGACTTCTGATCTCCAGAATCCTGAGAAAATGCATTTGTGTTATTTAATCCAATGGCTCCATACTACTCGGGTACATCAGCCCTACCACATTAGCACAAGGTCCCTATTGCAATAGTAGTGTGCATGGGAGGGAATGGTGATGAGCTGGGAAATAGGCTGATGCAGGAAAACACTGCCAGGCATACTCTGACACCGTGTTATTTGACCTTTTGTTCACCTTATATTTTCTTTCACTGGGAACAGGTTTTGCTTTTCGTTTTGTTTTTCAGAATTTCTGTCTCATAAAAGGAAGGGGAAAATGAAGAGTGAATGATGAGTAAGAACGCTGGTAGACGCTTGATTCTAAATGTAGTGTGACTCCTCAAACAATATTTACTTAAAGTAGATGTGCTAACTGTGTATTGAACTAGGAGCCTACAGATTTCATAATTCTCAGGCATCTCTACAATCTTTAAGGGAATCAATTCATCCATGACTAAAACATTTATATGTACTAAATGTCAATAGTTGACATTTGTAAATATTTATCAAGTGCCAGAACATATTTCCAAGCCTTTCTACATTTAGTTTATTAAATATTCACTAAAGTTCATACTTGAGTTATTATCAGTAGATTTAGGTGAGGCACAGAGAACTTTGGAAATGCACTGAATGCCACAGTATGCATGGCAGAGCTAGAAATTAATTATGGACCGATTTAATTTAAAGTCTGAGGTTTTAGTGACAGGAATATGCAATTTTCCAGAAATAAATAAGAATACACTTATTCTTCATTGCAGAACTTAAAGACGAGATTAAAAAAACATTATTTGAGTGACTGTGATACTTGAGGTTCGTGTTTTTCTTCCCCTTCTTTTCTGCCTTCCTTTGTCCATTTCATTTTATCTTTCTTACAGTTTTCCTTCTGTTTCTGAAGCACGTTGTACAATAATTATATCAAGAAGTTAGCTGCAGCAAAGATGTTTCTCATCCTGGGGGATTGTGAAGCAAAAAAAATCAATAAACCTGCCAGTAAGAGATCTTAAGAGGCCCTTTCAGGTTTAGATATTTTATCAAATGGCATCTGCAGCATTATTGTTAAACTCCAAAGCTGAGAGAGACAACTTACCCACTTATCAAAAAGAAATTCATGTTTAAATTATATCTTTTTTCAAAAAAATCATTCTCTGGAAAATAATGTTTCTACATTTCCATTTTTAAAAATTGCTTTGAAAGATTGATCCTCAAAACTTCATTGGATACTTTTAAATTATCTTTTCTTCTCTCAAAATGATATGGTTAGTGAGTGTTTCAGTGCTTTTAGCTGAATTTCATTTGATGATTTATCTCAATAACTCTGTGAAGTCTTATTTTTTTATAGTCTTGTCAAACTAAGAGAAAACCTGGCCTGTGTTCCAACTGCCCAGAAAGGAAACACACATATTGGCTTCAATTCCTTTACAATATGTTGTTAAAAAGAAAGCGGCATATGGCAACAAGAGAGAGAGTGAATGCTGCAGAAACCGGTCCTTAGAAGGGCTCCAGTGGAGCCAAGGAAACCCACAACACTCTCCAAGTATCATGGCTGCATTTATCTATTTGTTTAAACTTAATCACAACAGTATTTAAAGATAGTTGTAAAATGGCAAAGAAAATAACTACCCTGAATTCAACTGCTACTTAAAGGTTGCAAGGAAATACTGAAGCATCAACTGTGGACAAAAACAAACAAATGAGCACAGGATTTGGTCTCTTAGGAGCAGATGAAGTACTGTTCTTCTTGGGAAGCACCCCCAAAACATCTATGGAAGAGTAGAGGCGCTGTCTCTATTGTACTATGACACACTGACGCTGCCTTGGAAACTCAGAGGTTCTATGAAAGTGGGACCCTCCCTTTAGCATCATTTCATTCAAGGTTTTTTCTTTAACTTTCTTAGGTGTCCTGATAGCCGTATTTTCTGGAACATGCCTAGGGGGATATTTCTTTGACCCTATCTTTTGCCCTCTATTAGGATTATTAGATTGCAATAAGAAGTTAATTGAGGAAAATAGTTTCCTTTGACTCATGTGTCTTTTGGTCCAAAAGTGATCTAGTCGGAATTATTTGTCAGAGCCTATAATTATTTACAAGGAGTTTGTCCAAATCTGAAATTATTACATCTGTGAAGAACTACATCTATGTAGTGTTACTTTTAAATACACAGACAGGAAGATGAAGCTGGACATCCAGACAGGGTCCTGATTAATAGATACTTTCAAGTAATATGCGTGTTCTTCCTGAAATCGGTGATATACACTGTTCCTGCACAATCATTAGTAGTGTTTATTTTTGCTCTAAATATATTTATGAGTCCATCTTCAAAGAATTCTTGATCTTTTGATGGGGAGGACAGTGGTATTAAGGTAAATAGACTAAAATTATGTTTTCAAAAGAAAATCTGAAGGAAAATTACTGAGAATGTTAAGTCAAGTCTACCCTGTCAAGCGAACAGTTTAGACACATTATCAAGTTGTTAAAGACCATGAAGGAGTTAGCAAGGATTTTAAGCTGAGTATTTGTCTATATATCTTAAAGCCGTCTAAGCACAACATCTCTTATTTTTATTTATAAGCTTATATTAAAAACCAAGCAATCTAATCAGAAAGTCATTAGCTACCCAATAATAGTCATGTGACTTCTGTACTGATGGGGCGTCAGCTGATATTGTAACGTAAAGCGTCCAGTGCTAGGTAATTCACTGATGGCTTCTCTCCGCCAGTAGTCTTCATAGCACTGTCTGGCACTATGAAAGCTTCCAGCAGGGAGGAAACGACCCTGTCAGCTTGTGATTGGTTTCTCTATGTCCCTTAACCAAAGAGTGAGGTTTATTTATCAATAGTACCTTACTGTGTAGTTATAGTGGGGCAACCAAGGGCAGTGGCAATAGCCCATGTTGTTTTGAATTCTTCTGGGACCTTCCTGACCAACAACACCCAAGGAAGCATCCCACGCCTTGCACTGTGATTTGTATTTGCTAGCCCATTTCTTGCAAGAGAGACACTGTCCACCCAAGCAGGGCCATTCCATTTGAATTTTGTTTTAAGCTGTGTTGTGAAGCTAGCTTACTAGCTAGTAGTAGGTTTCCATAATGCTTCTTCATAGATGCCTAATTTTAGTTTAACTCCCACCCACCCTGTCTTCTCTATTCTTCTGACCCCATCCCTGCTTAAATACTTAGTCTTCTTTTGATTTCATGTGTATTCTGCCATCCCACAAAATATTTAATTAGGTAATGAGATAGTCAGTTTCCATGTGGCTTTTCATGCAGCTTTCCTCTGGATTAACTCTCCTCTCACCCCCGATCTCTGGCATATTCCAATAAACCTCCCTAAATGAGCCTTTCTGCACCCCAAACTCTACATCTTTAGTTTCATTTTACCTCTTATCTACTGTCCTCCCGTCTTTAAATGTCTCCCCTCAGCTGAAGGCTCCTTTCTGGTTTGCTGGCCTCTACTTGTGCAGGATTTGAAGCTAGGTCTGCCCCACAGGAGGGAATTTTATGATGAGTACCAGAGTTCCAACCAAAAGCCCGTAGCTGGGGAGGTCACAGGCCCCGAGACAGAACCTGTTATTATCATTTTGCTAAACAGTCATATTGCCAAATTAAAATATTTCTGTTTATACCCATATTCCTGGTCTTCTCTCAGCCTTGGTCCAAAAAAGCTTCTTTGTGCAGTGGGAAGCGGTCAATGGAGAGACGCAGACCTAGACAACGAGTTGAGAGTCGAAGATGAGTGCTCAGCCTTAAATAGGGTTGCTGTGCTAAAGCCCCCGTCTTATCGTTCAGGGCACATCACCGTAGAACAGGATGTAGAAAGAATGTAGGAGCCAGAGGCTGGGGAACAGTGGGAGAGCATGCTGTCTTCTGGATGTGAAGTAGCTATTGCACTCGTCAACTTAAAGCAGCCGTGGTTACCCACACATGATCGAGCCAGCCAAAATGTTGCATAGATGGGGTAGATGATCTCAAGGCCCCATCTCCTTCTGAGGAACCATTGGCAGTTGGCCAAATCATTCTTTTTGGGCGATATGACCACTGATTTTTATGCCATGCATCGGTGGCATAAACATGAACATGTGAGTAACACTACCTGGACTAATGACTGAAGAAAAAAGGCATAAAATTGGGAAAGGTGACAGGTTGGGGAGAATATGGGGAGAATTGGAGGGGGTAAATGAAGGGTAGCCATATAACTCATTGTATATTTGGATGAAATTCTCAAGAATAAATAAAAAAATAAACACCCTAATGATCATCTTTTTTGACTCTAAAAACTCAGTACTTGCTGCGCAGTGGTGATTTACACCTTTAATCCCAGCATTCAGGAGGCAAAGGCAGGCTGATCTCTGTGAGTTCAAAGCCATCCTGATCTGTAGAGGGAGTTCCAGGACAAGCAGAGATACACAGAGAAATCCTATCTCGAAAAGCCAACCAAACACACAAACAAAAAGAAAACCAAACCAAGCAAGCAAACAAATAAATAAAAGCCTCAGTACTTACTTTACTGCTGCAGACTGCTATGACCCGGTTATATTAGAATTGCTCTTGAGGATTCTGGGTCCCAGTGTTCTGGTTACCATGTGTGTTGAAAATGTGTTGAAAATGGCTTCTCTGGCACAATAGAGGATTATCAGGACCTCAGACTCCATGAGACCTTATCAGATGAATTTTATCCAAAAAAGAAACCTCTGTGCCTTTTGGAAAACAACCCAACTCATCTCTAGGCAACATGTTTTGGCTTTCAGTTTCATTAAAATCCACGCCGAAGGAAAAAGGAACATCAGAGGAAGGCTCATTTTTTGGAATGTTTCCTTTACTCAGAGAGGCATAAAGACATGCAGGACAGTTTCACAAAACTGAATTTGTGGAAGTCTTCTTCTCAATTTGCTGTACTTTGGTCTTTGCATGACAATCAAGAAGATTTTCAAAGTCAGAAAGTCATGTGCATTAAAGACCATGCCTTTAATTTTCCATGTAAATAAACAATGCCACTGGAGATGAAACAGATATCTGAGCGGATTCCAAGGCCTTCAGCATGGGGGGGTCATCTTGGAATTTAAGATAAGGATTTAACTGGTTGTTTAGGTGGATTATTTTATGTGTCAGATCAGTACTTGTCAAAGGTCACCCTCAAAATCATGAATGTTATGTGGTTAAAGCAAAATGGCATCTTTTGTGAAATAGAGGCTTAAAAGCATGCTTCCAAATCCAGAGGGAGAAGACCATTTTATTTATTTTGCTGACAGCGTGACTATAAAACTGTGTCCCTGTATCAGAGTTTTGATTCCAATAAATTAAAAATGCAGACCGTAGATAACAAACAAGTCAAGCAAGCACCAACACAGCAGCGATCTAAAGGAGTGTATCCTAACTTGCTTACTATACGACATCCAGTCAGACATGGATTCCCACCTAAGGAACTGCTGAAATGAACTCGACTCTGGCTTGGGTCCCCCTGCTGCAGCCATAGCTCTCAGGCCATCTTTTCTGGCCTGGGCTGTTAGAATAGACCCCGAGTTTTCAACGGAATCCATTCCAGTCTCCCTAAAGGTGCCCACTAACTCTTTACAAGAAATGTCCCCAACAAGTAGGCTCAGATGGCCTGCCAGGAAACTCTAGAGACCTGATTGTCTTCACCTCCCCAGTACTGGGATTACAAGCTCACGCCACACATACTTGGATAATTTTTGTATGGAAAAACTTTTCCTGGGGAGACACAACACTCACATCTGCTCATCCCAGCTGAGCAGCCCATGGCAGACCAGGGTATGGACACTACCAATGTCGAACTTGTTCTAACACGTGGTCACAAGGCCAGGGTAGGTTCAGTAACTCATTGTAGATTGATTAAATTAAAGAATATTTGGAAAGAATGTTCAATTCATTGTTTACAAGAATTATACATGTTTTTGAACCTCATTCCCAATGTGTGTGTGTGTCAAGTTATATGTTAAACTGTGTCTTTGATGACTCTTCAAAAAGAATATTCTCTATATTCCCAGTGCTTGATGGCTTGTAAATCATAACCATATTTATTATTCAATATTCATTAAAACTTTTGAGAGTAGAGTTGTTAATTATGTTAATTTCACACAGAAACATACAGCTAATAAGATTTAAATACTCACTAAAATTTATCCAGGAATTTTGGCTACTTTTTATTATAAAGCCTTAACAATTTTGGAGACATTGTAACACATATATATTTGTAAACACACATACATGCATGCACATACACACATACATATATACATATATGGGTTTATAATGTGTATATATACATATATGTACATAACATAATTATGTATATATGTATTTATAGGTGAAAATATTTTTCTTTATCTGATTCAAAAGGGCATATTTAAGACTTACTCTCAACAAAGCACTAGAAACACACAGATTTGGAATATTGAATCCTGATTTTTGTCATGCAGTTAATAGCATAACTCTGGGCTAGTTATTAATCTTGCCTATCATCTTCTCATCTAATAATGATAATTGCTCTATAGAGTTTTTCTTAGAGCTGCATAAACACATGCAATTAAAGGGCCTGAAATGAAAGCACCAGTGACCATTTTTCTGTCATTATCTTTTACTGCTGCATCTAGATAACCTTCTTATTCTCCTCATTAATAAGGACACAACCCAAGGGCCGGCAGCTATGCTCTTTGTGACCTCTGGGAAAGACAAAAGTCACTGGCCCATGCTAGATCAAACCTGGAATTCTGACTTCACAAGCAAAGAGCAGGGAAGGCAGTCCACTGGAGACCCAGTGTGGTTTGTCATTTGTACCCTTGAATCCTGGGATTTACCTGCCTTTGTCATAGCTCTGAGAAATGGGTATCTAGGGACCCAAACAGCTGATGAGACCCATCCCCTTTCTGGCATAATTCTACCTCAATCCACTTGTGCAGAGAGAGAAAACTTAAGCCATTAAACAATTTGAAGAAGCTATGGAATATTCTATACTCTCTCTTGGGTCTTGTCTAGCTTCATTAAATCTCATTCCCAGTCTGTCTAACAAGTATTTGTTATAGAAATAATTGACATAAATACTCTGGAAGACAGTTCAAAAGATGATTGTGGGGAGAAATTACAGGTGGGGTTTTAACCATCTATGGAAACAGAAGTGAATGACTTTCCCTTTGAAAGTCTGTATTTTCTTCAATAATAAAGTTAAAGAAATGGTGGCGGTCTCATCAACCCACCAGCACGTACTCATGGTAAAGAAACAATGCTTTGGGAATATCTTGGGGCCAGAATGAAAATGCCCTTGCTGGGTCCCTAGGAAATGCCTTTGCTGGTGGACAGGCACTTTGGTCCCACGTCCCTTCTCAGCCTTTTCGTGCTCAGAAGTTTGAGCTTCTTTTCCCGAAGCAGCTCTTTCTGCCATGCACGGATCTCATCAGTGCAATTCTCAGGGTTGGCACGCAGCTGGCTTCCCCTGTTTTGACTTTTGAATGGATAGCACATTTCTTTCCAGCACTTCTTTTTCTTTCTTTCTTTTTTTTTTTCTGATTGACCCAAAATGGGTGCAGATGTGGTAAACACATGCTGAAAGTCACTGAATATTATTTCCACCCTGAAGAAAAGCCTGACACAAGCAGTTTCAGACTGTGTGAATTCTTGGTTACACAGTGGCCTTCTAACAAACACTGCTGATGTTGCCAGAGATAACAGACTCTAAAGAGAGACCTTGGGAGGTAAACCACAGGCTGACTTAGTTCCCAACAATTGATGGCCTTATAGGAACGTTGCTGCATGATCTTGGGAAATGCAGCAGTATTAAAAGAAGTACTGGTTTTCCAAGCTGGCATTAAGACCTAAATCATTATGTGGTATATTCCCCTGTTATGTTTTAGGGCACTTGTGACAAAGATAGTCTTTGTGTGCCAATTCCAAATTTTGAGTTTTCTTTTGGTTGCTATTTCCTTTGGTTAGCGCCATATTTTATTGCAGGTCTATTACAACTAGGACTTAGTTGATTCTGTGAAATGAATATGGTATTGTAATATGCAGTTGCAAAGAAATAAGGATAATGTTGTCATCTACCTAATCTTTCACATAATAGTTAATTATACTGCTTACAAGTTATTTGCCAATCCTTAATAAAAACATGCTTTTAAGTATAGTTAGCTTGAAAATGGAGAGACAGCTCAACACTTAAGAGCACTGGCTGCTCTTCCAGAGGATCTTAAATTCCTAGCACTCACACGGCAGCTGACAATTGTCTGTAATTCCAGTTTCAGGGGATATGACTTCTATCATCACAGGGACACATATGCAGGCAAAACAGCAACGTACAAAAAAGTAAAAATACATCATAAAAAGTATAGTTAGCTTAAGTATGTGTGTGTGTGTGTGTGTGTATTTCTGGTACCTAAAATTGTTCATTCAAGAGATATTAAGGAGCACACTTGGATGTTCTGATAGATAATTATTTTTTGATAGGTGATACCCAAGGGTTTTATGATAATGTTTCTCATGATCACTAAGCATAATACTAAAACTTAATGTGCTCAACTCATTCATTTACTTATTTAACAAAAATATATTGAGACCTTATCACATACCAGGCACACTTCCAGGTGTGGTATAGAGACCAATTGGAGACACAGTCTCAGCTGTTACATTGCTCGCAGACTGATGTGGAAGGAGATAGATGAGGCAGCATCTTCAAGGAGAGCCCACTGAGAAAAACCCTGCTCTGGATCTGGTGTAAGAAAGGCATTCTGAACATTAAGGGAGATCTGAAAATGAAAGGAAAGTACCCAAGCATGTTTGTGTACTGGGGGGAAATAAAGGACAGTGGGTACTTCTGTTTCTATGAAGGAAGCAAAAAGGGGGGGCAGAGAGAAGAGGGTAGAGAGTGGGAGGGAGTGACGGGGGATAGGAGGGAAGGGACAGAGGGAGGGAGGAAAGGAAGAATGGAGAGAGAGAGAGAGAGAGAGAGAGAGAGAGAATAAAAACACTAGGTAGTGCTGCAGTCTACATTTGGAAAGAGAATGAGCTGATGGCCTAAATCTACATTTGGAATGAATTAGACCAGCATTAAAAACTGCTGAAAACTTCCCAGATCACCATTAGGCTCTTAGAAGCTTGTTGGCCAGTTCCAAATTTTCTTTCTCAGAACACATAAAGATAATTGAACTCATGTCCCCTTGGGGTGAGAGAAAGTTAATAGGCCACTAGAAGGGTCTAATTTACCTCCAGGATTAGATTACTCAGACTGAAAACAGAGCATTTATGATGCCAAGATTGTGTTTAAAAGCTACATAGTAACTCTGCAAGACCAGAGTCTCCCAGAAAGTGCCAAGGTTTGTTTAATGAACTAAAACTTTAGTTTCTCCAGAACCTTACACCTCGAAGTCAGGTAAAGAAAGAGGGGGAGACTTCATGTGGGTTCCACTTCAGATTCCCAGGAGCAGTCTTAACTACATTGCACTGTTGAGTTTGGAGAGTGTAGAAATCAGATGCAAAACCTGGTAATTTTGCTTTTTAAAAATAAATACATTGTACATTCCTGCCAGTTCTCAATGATTAGTGAACTCGCATCACACTAGGGAGCCACCTTTTGAGTTGGGGTTTTAATTCCCACACGTTTCTGTTTTTTCATTCTAGCTCTCTAGTTCTTGGTTACATCATTGCAAGATGACTCTCTTCAGAACATTTGGAGACCACATATGCCTGTAGTGAAGCCGATTCTACATGCCATATGCCTCTTGGCATTTTGTGGAAAGGAAACCAAACCCAGTTTTGAAACACCCTGGAGTAGAAAGCTCTTGGCCTTTAATATGCCTAAATTTCAGTTCAAGGACTTGGACCTTAATTAACTCATTAATCATTGAAAAACAAAACAAACAAACAAAAAATTCCGAAGAACAGATTTAAAAATTCCTTTAAACTTGAGATTTACTAATTTGCTCCAATATATTTATTGAAGATTTATGTTGTGGCAGGTACTGTTCCTTAAGTGGTTTTTCTGTCTAAGATCAAATACCTGACTAGATCTCAGGAGGAATTTCAATACTATGAGACAAATCCCATGCATACATGTGTAGTAACAGAAAAATAAAAATAACAATAAAACATTCCATTGATCCTTTAGTTAAATGTCAGAGATAAGGGGTATTCAGAACACTGCTTACTCGGTACCTATGTGATCTTGCACAGACATCTTTTCTGTATGCTGCAGGTATAAGGGTGGGTTTTTGGAGGGAGTCTTTCCCAAGACCAGGCCTGATAGAAGTTCACAAAATGATATCCACTGGATGAACGGACTCCTGGAAGATGAAATCTGACTGGAGAATAGTGTGAGTCCAGGGCTCACACAGCAAATCCCCCTTCACTTAATGTGTCATATCTGATCTTTTCTAATCCTTTGGTGAATGAAGATGTCAGAAACAGATAAACTGTAAAAACTGCGGTTCTGCAATCCACATATTCTTTCCAATTATTGTGTCAGGGCCCAGCCTCAATGGAGTTCTCACATTCCAGGGCAAAGGCACATGGATTAGAAATATTAGACAGGAGGAACAGAGATATGAAAGAAAAGAAACAGAAATGCAGACCAGAACCAGGCTGGCAATCCAGTGAATACTGAATTTGCCTGCCTTTATTTTCCATATAATTATATACCCCAATGCAAAAGTGGTGGGGAGAAGGCAGAAGACAGTTTTACAGTAATACAAAGAACAAACAGAGCAATTACCTGCTTCAATACCTGAAACATCACGCAACTATATCCTGAGTTAAACACTCTGTTGTTTGGGCAGGACATGCAACAACAACACCTTAGATCAAGCATCCTGTGGGCAGCCACTCCCTGGGTCAAACCTCCTGTCATATCAAGAATAGGCTTGAATTCCCTGACCTTTGATCAAGGTCGACTGGACCCACTTCTGTGGACTCCCCCAGTACTGGTTCAGTCTTCATTGACTTTCTTTCCAGACTCTGTGCTTCAAGAGGACAAAAGATGCATCTGTTCTAGCTTCTATTTCTAGGCCCAATGTTTACAAGAGTCCATTTGTCATTGTTAACTAAACCAATGATGCTTGGTTGTCTCCTACAAGACTTGCTGAGGACAAGTTTCTGATGGAGTTGTGAGGG
Source organism: Ellobius talpinus (assembly GCA_001685095.1). Classification (NCBI taxonomy): domain Eukaryota; kingdom Metazoa; phylum Chordata; class Mammalia; order Rodentia; family Cricetidae; genus Ellobius; species Ellobius talpinus. The sequence continues at coordinate 1,663 of LOJH01020823.1, read as the reverse complement.
GACCACACATGGTCTACATTGGCTGCTTTGTGCTTGGTGCTCGTGCCCAGGCAATTCTACTGAATTCTACATGCATTCTCTTGAATTCATTTCAAGCGCACTCTCAGGACAGATATTTTGAGTTATATCAGGTGGTAGAGATGCGGCTCAAAAACTTGTCTTGTTTCTCTGCGTGGATGGTGGGAAGATTAGAATTGCAGCCCTGCATATCCACGAACTCACAGCATATCTGAGCATGGAGAAACTATTCTGAAGCCTACAGAATGTTGCTGGGGCAAGACTGACCCGGAGCTTGATCTTTGCAGATGTTTTTTCATTTGCTTTAGTTTTCATTTCGAGCTGCTGCTTTGCTCTTATCAGGTGAAGATAAACAGCGCAACAGTTGCTACTGGTGCTGTTGATCAAGGTTTCTGCTTGAAAATGAAATTCGGGGCATCTGTTCTGCCCTGTTCTATTTTATGTTGAAAAATGAAATCTAAAGGTAGGGCACATAGTTGGTAAAAATGTAAATAACACAATATATCTTAACATGTGGAAATATATTAAGGGTATCTCTGTACTGACAAATTTAGTAATATTGATAACACTAGGAAAAATAATCTAATAGTAGTTACAATGCTTTTCTGATGAATATGGAAGAGTTCCTTTAACATATCTAGTTTAGTGACTGGACAAGACAGAATTTCTACACAGCTAGAAAGTGTGGTCTATGCTTTATTGACAGTAAGTCATCTAAAGCTATCATTCTCATATTATGAATTATTTATGATCAACTATAGAGTTGGAGCACTTTTAGGAGGTGCTGAGAACAGCTCAGGGACTTGTGTAAACCATAGCACATCTTAGAACTCTCATTTGCAGTATCTAGAGCATTTGGCTTGCTTATCTTATTGCTTAGAATAAACCTAGAAACAAATGCTATTATTTTAATATTATGGTTGGGAAACAGAGGCGCAAACTGTGATTCTAAATCCTGTGTTCATAACCAGGGCATATAATTTTGTCAGTTTCAAAAATGGTCTCAGAGCCCTCTTTCTGAGCTTTTGTCATCAACCATGGAGCAACAGAGGTTTTCATTAAACCTTTAAAGCTTTCTACAGCATGTATACTCCTTACATAGCCTAATCCTGGTGCAATAATCACTGACTACTCCCTAATACACTGTAGCGGTCTGGAAACTATCCAACACTTCTGTACTATTGGCAAACATCCCTGTGAACTATCACCATTCTTTTAGAGATAATGGTTGGGGTAAGTTAAAGGTGTTTGTGAAATTCTTATATCAAAATTCTGGTGACTTGGCTTTCCAGCTGTAATTATATTTGGAGAGGGTATCTTTTAAATTTGATTAGATTAAAAGTAGTTGTTGGGGTAGTACTTGAATGAAAAAATAACTGGTGTCTTTATAGAAAGCAATGGTAGTGGGATGTGCACCAATGAAGGACCTTGTAAGGATACAGAAAAAAATAAGGTGTCTTCAAGAAAAGAGCTCTCAGAAGAAACCAGGCCTGTAACATATTAATCTTGGACTCACAGTCTCTGTAACTCTGAGAAAGTGTAATGGTCTGTCCTGTCCCTTTAAGAGACAAGCTCTGCCTACTCCCTTCATTGAGGCAAGCAGATCTTCCTTCTGCTTCCAGCCTGAGCTCTCCTTTTCTTCTCT
>LOJH01020822.1:11769-26876 GCA_001685095.1 Ellobius talpinus | reverse complement strand
GATAGATAGATAGATAGATAGATAGTAGGTAGATGGTAAAAGCATAGCATGCAGATAGATGAATCAATGATATACATAAAAGATTGCTAGGTAGATAGAAGATAGATATGTAGACAGATAAGTAGATGGCAGGGAGAAGAGAGGTAGAAAATAGACAGAGAGATGATAGTATATAGCATTACCTTTCCTTCCCAAGGAGGAACACTGAGGAAAATGACTTTCCCAAAGTTATAGAGATGACAAATGATACGGCACAGCTTTGGACCCTGCATGCAGCTTTAGTAGGGACTGTCTATGGCAGTGGGATAAGTAAAGGGGATGGTGGTGACTGTCACAGCAGGAGTCCTATTTGACGTGTAGAAAACAGGACACTGTAAGTTGTGGGTCCTCCCAACGGGTCTCTGGTGCTCTTCACATTATCACCGTCATCACCATCGCCATCATCTCCATTGCCAGCAGCAGCAGTGACAGCAGCTCTTGATTGACAAGGAGACTGTCTTGCTTAGAATCATAATGAATCTATAAGCTCTTAATTATAAAGTTGCATGATCATAGTAATGAAATATGCCGACCGAGTGTGATGTGGTCTGATACTTCACTTAACTGGCACAGTGACCGAAGAAGACACATGGCTTTTGCAGAAGAGACTTTTTCAGAGTGACTCATTTTTACTACTTTGTGGCCCAGGTGTTAGGAATATAACCACCTGAAGGGCAGGAGCAGGGGAAACCTCAGTGTGGATGCTGTGCCTCCCTCTGGGGATGCCTTCAGGGCTGTGGACGAGAGTCAGCCTATTTCTTTATTGAATAATTCAGCCATGCCCTGTTTTGGGCAGTTTCTTTTCATGGTTTGTGAAAGAGTCTTTTGTATGTTTTCTATCTACTCTGTCTAAAACCAACGACATCTTTTTCTCCTCAGAAAAATCTTCATGACCTTTAAACTTATATTCCGTTCTGTTCTCTTAGGAGGTAGACCACCACAATGCTATGCATCATGTGTGAAATAAGAGCAAATCCGACCTCAGTCGATTAACTGTGGATAGATGCTGTGTCGGCATAGCTCACTTTCAGCTAAGTAGCCTTACCCACGTAAGGCAGAAGGATGAATAAGGACCAATCCTCCAAGCAACTTTGCTAAGAGAAGCAAGCGTTGAATAGTCTGAAGGCCTCCGTTCCAGGGACCAGGAGGATGACCTGCTTGCCACACTTCCCCCTTGTGTTTTCACATTCTAGAGCTCCGCTCTTAACTACACTTTGAGAACTCCTTTGGAGGAAACCAAAGACACTTTGTTCCAGGGTTGCTTTGAATGCTTTGAGCTTGCAGTCATGGTCGACATGACCTAACTCAAAACATATCTGAGGCGTAATGGCCCTGAACCTGGGTAGGCAGCCTCAATATTTGCTTGGATGAGTTCACTTATTTTCTTTTTTGCTGTAATTTTTTTCTTTAAATTTGCATCCAGCATTTATGACCTGTATCTGAGATAAAGCTTAAAAAAAAGGATTTTTACCAAATCTATACTGAAGGAGGTAAGAAGAAAAAACAAGAAAAAGAGCAGAGGAAAGAAAAATCACAATAGAAAGAGAGGGGGAGAATAAGATTTAGCAAGAAAAGAGGGGCTAGTGAAAAGGCCCAGAAGAGTGAGGGCTTGCTGTGCAAGCCTGGAGACCTGAGTTAAATACTGGGAACCCACATAAAGATGAGAGGAAAGAACTGAACCTGCTTAGTTGTCCTCTGACCTCCATATGCCAGCTGTGGTGTGTATGACCTCGCTCATTCATTTTAACACACATGCACACACACATACACAAAAAGGGGAAAAAACACAAACCATAGATTTACCAGACTAAAATTGATCCAAGAAACAATTTTAGGTACTGGTCAAGGGCATTGACGGACAAGCAGAGCCTTCCATTTGCATTCATAGGATGATGACTGAGATGGTGGAGCTGGATCTTGGGTGTCCGTTTGGACTCCTATTTTTCTACAGGTCAGTATGCAGAGAAGTCTAGTTTCTATGTGCAATAGTATGGTGAGCTTTGGGGAAAAGTGAAAATCGAATTGTCATGTGAACCCCCACAAATTTCACTTTGGGATCTATATCCAGAATATTTGAAAGCAAAATTAGAGTGGATCAATGTCCAAAGAAGTATTATTCACCATAGCTAAGAGGCAAACACAAGATAAACCCATCAGGAGATGAATGGATGAATGACATGTGGGAACACACACATTGGCTACTATTTAGCCTTACGAAAGAAGGCAAGTTGGAAGCATGGAGAGTAAGATAAACAACCGCTAAGTTGTAAATGTCATAAGAGTTCACTTTTGTGAAGCACTTAGACTAGTCTAATTCATAAGACAGAAAGGAGAGGGGCCTTGAAGCCATGACATGTGTGTTGTGGTCAGAGGACAGTACGGGGGAGGGCGGTCAGTATCTTCTTCCACCCTATACGTTCCTAAGATTGAGCTCTGGTCATCAGACTTGATGGTCAGAGTCTATACTAGCTGAGCCATCCTTTTCTCTACAACATCGTCTTCCTATATTCAGATGACATAAAGACACAGTTTCCCCTGGTCTCCAGCTCTTCACTTCCGAGGCTTCTGTGTTTTGTAAAACTTTGTTGTATAGACCTTCTGTCTTTCCCCTTTATCTGTCTTTGGTTATAGGACAGTCTTCCGATTGTGAGCAATCACCTCACACAGTGAAGTCCCTCAGCTGTTTCTCTGACCCTTGTAACTTACCCGCAAGGCAGGACTGAAAGATGGAGAATTAAGGGGGGAAGCATAGGAAGACAAAGGAACCCCTTACCCTGGAGCCTGCTTGAAATCTCATCTGAAAGTTGAGAATTTTGATAGAGTGAACACTATCCACTGGGAAGATACCTTATATTGAAAAAAGAAAGGTAATTGTTTCAGAGCTATTTCAAATAAGAAAATTAAACATAGCAATCACTCTTATGACTTGTGAGTATCCTTATCCCTTTCCCACCTGTAAGGCTGCAATTTCCTGAGACTCTCACAAACAAATTTCAAACCATAGTTACCGTCAAAGCTTGCCTTCATTTCATTGCAGCTTACATACTGCGAGGATTCCTCTGCCCCTTTGAACTTTTGTGTTTTCATCTTATCAGCCTGTTGTCTGGTCTAAGGACCTATAGAACCCACCCTATGATCTCACTTACTAAGGAACAAGATGATCCTGAGAACCCCTTTGAACAATGGAAACTGCAGAAGCCACCAAAACTATCCATACAGTTACGTTAAGTCATTCAAAGGTGACTCGCTTCTGTGTTGAATGCTGCCTTTGACTTAATGCCTGTGCTTAGATTTGTTAAAACCTTCTCTTGGGGCCAGCCACATAATGTAGGAGTTTGCTCAGTCAGTAATGTGATTTCCACTGATAAAAATACTAAATATTAGTCTTTTCTCTCAAACACTAAAACATATTTTTCTTTGTGGGTGCAGTGAACTTTATTGATGGTATTCTAGAGAGTAGGGCTCCTTAATTCCCTCCCCTTCTTCTGGAGGTCTGGGATGGAAACTGTGAGGAGGGATGTTCAGTGTTGGAGTCTGAGTTGGGACTCCAGCTCCTCAGGGACTCTTCAGCAGCCAAGGGCCTCTCAGTGATCTCCTGTTCCTGTTGGAGTGCATAGTTCAGGGCTTCTTGCTCTTTGGAGGCCGTGTAGGCCTTGAGCTCCCCCACCCTGTTGCTGCAGCCATATTCATTGTCATGCCGGGAAATGATCTTTACAGAGTTGTTGTTGAGAGCAATGTCAGCCCCTCCATCGAAGGCGGAAGAGTGGGCGTCACTATTATAGGTGCAGGAGGAATCCTGGTCCCCAATGTAACCCAGAATGTCCTTCAGTGGGCCTGCAACACCTGCTTCACCACCTTCATCATACTTGGTAGGTAGCTTTCTCCAGATGGCATGTCAGATTCATGGTGGACACATTGGGGATAGGAACTCGGAAGGCCATGTCAGTGAGCTTCCAGTTCAGCTCTGGGGTGACCTCATCCACAGCCTTGGAAGCACCAGTAGAAGCAGGGATGATGTTCTGGACAATCCCACAGTCATCATGCCACAGCTTCTCAGAGGGACCATCCACACTCTTCTAGGTGGCAGTGAAGGCATGAATTGTGGTCATGAGTTCTTCCACAATGCCAAAGTTCTCATGGATGACCTTGGCCAGGGGAGCTAAGCAGTTTGTGGTGCAGGAAGCATTGCTGACAATCTTGAATGAGTTGCCATACTTCTCATGGTCCACACCTATCACAAACATCATGGCATCAGCAGAAGGGGCAGAGATGATGACCCTTTTGACCCCATCCTTGAAGTGAGTCCCAGCCTTCTCCATGGTGGTGAAGACACCAGTAGACTCCACCACATACTCAGCACCAGCATCACCACATTTGATGTTTGCAGGATCTTGCTCCTGGAAGATGGTGATGGCCTTCCCATGGATAACAAGCTCCCTGTTCCTAGTCTTGACTGTGATGTTGAACTTGCCATGGGTAGCGTCTCACTGAAACATGCAGACCATGTAGTTATGTCACCGTCAACAATATCCACTTTTGCCAGACATGAAAGAAATCCTGGTAACCAGTTACCTACTATGGTTCACTCCAACCTTCTCCATTGTGTCTTAGGGATGAGCCTGGCACTGCCTGAGAAGATGCCACTCTCTCCAGCTTCACTTGAGGAAGAAGTCTCTTAAATGACTCCTCAGGCTGCAGCGGGCAGCATTGTTGGACTGGGTTTCTTGCGTCCACTGGCCCTGATACTCACAGGTGCACTTCAGTATGGATGGCACTGTTGGATGTTTAGAAGAGGGCATGATGGATGGACCTACCTGCACATTCTGGAGCTGCCACTCATTCATTGCCCATGGGACGCTGGGGGAATGGGCAATTGCCTCGACTCTTTTCTTACACATCAGAAAAATGATACACATCAGTTAGTCTTAGTGCTACCACCTAGACACTCAGAGGCAGGTGTTTTGTGTGTGTGTGTGTGTGTGTGTTTGCTTTTTGTTTTAAAGCATTGACTTCTCACTTTTGGTCAATAGGTAACAAAAAGTAGTAGGAAGCAAGCCTTGTCAATCTTCTTTATTTGGGCTGAAGGTACAGACTTAAGTCATTGTCCTTAACCTTTTCCATTGAGTTCCCAGAAAGTAGAACTTTGTTGGACAGAACATGCCTCCTACACCATATTATGGCAATCATCCATGAGGGCAAGACAGCCTTCTGATGGAAGTGACCATTTCTTGAGAATCACTTTGTCCCCGCAAACAGTAAGAACATCTGGGGATCACCTTGCTGGACCTACCCTGAGATTATGATCAACGAAACTTCACCTAGATCAGAACTTCCTAATCAGTAGTGTGCGCCTTGTGTCCCTGTCCCAATTCTTCCTCCATTTAAGACCAAAGTTCATGTGAATGTCCTGAAAATGGGCTTCTGGTCACTGGAATCCTTCATTTTTTACACTTCTCAGCGTGACCACATCAACTAAGTGTCTTTCCTTTATTTTATGCCATCATTCCTCCTCTATCATTCATATATTAGGGACAAAGGACCTAACCTGTTGCAGTTGCTGAGGTCCAGAACCCAGGTGTTAGTGTATAAACATGAAATGATAAGTGTAACAGAAATAATGGGCTTGCTCATTCATTTGTTCACTTATGTGTCCAACAGATACCCACTGGGCACGTCCCTGTTCCATAAAGTGCATGTGCAGCAGTGTGTCTACTGAGAAAGCCTTACATCTCCCCCCAACCCCAACAACATCCTGTTCTGCCCACCTGCCCTTCCTCCACATTTGCTTTTCACTCTCCTCCCAGGTCCAGTCCATAGTTCTCAAGAATACCAACTTCTCTACCCCCTACATTCCAAACACTAAGTCTTCCTTGGACTTAAATTTTCCCATCCTGGGATGGAGCCCACATCATCTTCTTCTTCATTACATTTTTGTTGCTGTGATAAAATAATCATACAAAAGCAACTTAATGAGTGAAAGAACTGGTCCAAAGGTGCAATCTACCTGGCTGGGAAGTCAAAGTATCAAGAGCTTGAAATAGCTGATGATATTGTATCTGAAGTCAAGAAGCAGTAGGCCGGGATGTGAGCACCCAGCTGCTTTCTTCTTTTATGGATTCCAGTACCCGAGCCCATAAAAAGGTGTCACATCCCTTTGATTCCACTTCAATTAACCAGATGAAGATAACTCCTCACAAGCATACCTACAGGCTGAGCAAATCTAAATAACCCCTCATGGATGTACCTGGAGGCTTGTCTCCTAGGTGATCCCAGATTCCGTTGAGATGACAGTCATCAGTAATCACAGCAACCTCAAACTGTATTCTACTTTCAAGTCACTGATCAGGTTTCCATTAATTAGAAGTAAGCATCCTGGAATGTTTGTGCACCAAGAAAGAAGAGATCAAAGCAGTGCTTCCAGAGTTTTAATATGTGCTCTCAGGAGTCCAGTCACAGTAGGAAGTGGCCTCGGTCAAGGGACAAGTGAAGAATTTTTCAAATTTAAATACAAATGGATAAAGACTTAAAATAAGGTTATGGCATTAGTCTTGAGAAGAGGAAAAAGAACCTGTGAGAAGCATTCTGAAGGAGGCTGTGTAGGAGTGAAGTAGGCATGGGATTTGAGGATAGTACCACAAATCATCGTCTCCATAACTAGGAGACCCAGGCTACCATTTTATGGTTGTGCTGCTCAAATGTATCTTGCAAAATGTATTATTATTACTACACATACATATCTGCAACCAGCTGAGTACAGTTGCTTGTATGTATATGGTTTTAGAACTAACTACATGACATGGGATCGCCATCTAGGGAGCATATCCCTGGAGAAGACTGAGTCCTCCCCTCTTGGAGCACTCATTAATTGCCCATAGTCTTCATCTAGGCGTGAACCGCCATAAGCTTCCCCCATCTATGCTGACATGTCACTTGGTGTTGTCATTATCAGGTCTTTTTTAGACAATCATCCTGTTGGGGGTTCATGGGTGAAACTTCCCTGATCATTACAGAAAACTACATTAGTCAAAACACATGGAACCAATGACTGCGGCATGGCCAGCCCCAGTCAATACGTCTATAGCCTATCCCCTACATCTAAGGTTCGGGGAACATCTCAGAAGAGAGGATGATGTGTTACTTGTAAGACCTAGAGAATTACATCTGCTGCCAGGTCATATATGTGTTAGACACCTCTGTTAGCTGCCCTTGTGATGTGTGATTTCTTTTTCATTAGTTACTGTTTATTTCTCCAACTTGGCTATGAACTCCAACAAACATAGCCTGCATTCCATCATTCTTTGTATTTCAAAATTTGCTTCTATAGAAAATGGAAAAAAAATTCCACTAGTCTGTGCCAGCTGTTCATAATGGGTCCATTCTTACTGTTAGTATACAGATGTTGCTTCAGAAATCGAAGGTGAAAAGCTCTTTGTCTTGATGGAATGGGCTCCTCTTTATGGTCTTTCCCATGCTCATGCCTGCTTATACAGATGGAACCTAATGGGAAGACAATTAGAAGGCTAGAGATGATGTGTCGTTACATTGAGTTCTAATTGCTCAGAGCTAGATGGAATGGCATAGCTATAGAGGGAATAGTTATAGGGCTAGCATCTTTAGATGTTTTAAAACCCAGTGAAAATTCTACCAATGGTTAGATGCTTAATTGAATTAATTAGGAGGGCAGCATTTTGTTGATATAAATTGAAGTTGAAAAGCAAGGCTGTTCCAGGAGTGCAAAGAAAATAATTGGAGTACTACAGACCCCCTTAATTAGAAAGCAAACAGGTACTACACGGAAAAGAGGTCATTCCTTGCCTCATTTCCCACAAGGCGATGTCAGCTTTATACTGCATTTAGGTTAAGTAGTTGGACTAGGGAAATGTTTTTCTATAATTTCTTGAAGCACAGTCTTATACAATGTGGCACAGGTATAAAGTCCCTAGGGATAGTAGCAGCAGGTAGAGCAGGCAGGAGGATTCAGGGGAGGGAAATTTCTGGGCAGCAGATGGTGAGTCTAAGCTAATCACTCTAGTCATTTCTGAACATTGAACATAATTCTTAACACTTTAAAACCTCTTCCTTCTGGGGCAGCATCTCAGAATGCATTCTATCTTCTCTATTTCATATAGGAAATAAACAAACAAACAAACAAAAACAAGCCTGGGTGGTAGGCGGGACCAAGAAGGCCAAAGCTAAGCCATTGGAATGACACTGAAGGTTAAGAAGATGGAAAGGGGAAGGCAGAAAGAGCATACGGGATTTTAAGAAAACAGAAACTTCCTGTTGAGCTGGGAACCAGAAATACATCCAAGAAGAGAGCCGTAAAGACTCATGAAATAGAGAATCGAGTCATACGAGAATTTATCTCAAGCTTGGTAGCTTATCAAGACATCAGTCTCAGACAGTCCACCTTCTCAGTACCTGGAAAGGGTTGAGTTTCTAGGAAAGCTCTCAACACATGAGCTTTCATTAAATCCTGAACCCTGTGTGTGACCTCAGAATGTCACTCCACCTATAGGTACTAGTACTTCTATTTTTGAAAAGATAGAGTAAAGTATCTCCTAGGGCTGTCGTGAGAACTAAATGAGACAGTGTGTCTCCAGCACATCTCCGCAGACAAAGCACACTCAATAAAAATGTGCTGTTTCTCCCTCTTCTTTTTAATCTTTCCTCATAGGTAGGGCTCACCCAGTCCCAGAAAGGCTGAATTGTTTTGCAAGATGCATTTAGTCTGAGAGGACAGAGCTTTGTCAAGAACTGTTAGAAACTCGAAGCTAGTAATATAACCTCATGGTTTCACAGATGTTGACAGACCCAGTGTTTTCTCTGGGTTCTGAGACAATGCTGAATTATGCAGCATAGCGAGCAAGATGAACATCAATTCTTTTACTGCTTCCTTGGACCCTGTTTCTGCAGCATAATGAGGAGAGAATCAGTGATGTTTATATCAACTGTAAGGTGTATGACTAGAGATGGGCCCTGGATTTAGGGAATACAAGGTTTGTATGAGAAACAGAATGCATACCTGGCTCAAACTTCATTCTAGTCTTTTTTCCCAAGACTATTCGCTGTGGAACATCCTTGAAATGGAAGCCCAGAACAAAGGCATTCAGTGCCTCTGCTTGCCAGACATACAGATGTGAGCCACATGGAAAGTTGGCCTCAAAAAGACAGAGCAGAAACACTCCATTTCTTTCCTATCTCTTCCCAAGCTGATCACTGGAGAGGATTTTCTTTGCGTGCCTCTAACCCATAAGGAGGGCACTGCACACATACCACATTCCCCGAATCTTCCTCCTTATCATCTTTTCCCATTGTGTTGGTGCTCTATCCTCTGGTCAGGAATGTGATATCCCCGTTTTTATCGGTTTAGAGAGGTATCACAGCCCAAAGTTGTGGAGGCTCCTGGCCTGACCATGGAACAGGATTTGTCTCTTGGGAATCTTGTGTAAGCTAAGCTTCCATGAAAACTATTAGACAGGATGATGCAAAGATGAAGAGACAGCATCTTTATTGTTTCCTCCTCAGTTGGAGAAAATATGGTCCCAGCTTGGAAACTTGAGCCAAACTGGTGTCACTAAGATGGAATGGGAAATACAGTGCTTCGGGTGTGAAACTTCAGGTGTGTGGGCCCAGGACCAGCTGTATGTCTGGAGAGAACAATAGGTCACCTATATAGAGCCATTTGATGGATGCCAGAATATCTTCCTACTCCTAACATTTCCATTCACATCTTTCTCTCTAGTTAAGACATGGTCTAAAAAGGATTCTCTTCCAATGTAAATATGCCACATTGGAAAAAGTACCACCACCATTTACAAATGCTTCCAGAGGTGGTCCATTCATTCAGTAACAATCAGTTCTAGACCCTGCAATCAACCCTGGCCTTCAAAGGTGATTAGCTATAGTCTTTGGCTATAGTCATTCAGGACATTTTAGTGGAACTCAGAAAGTATATAAGAAATTAGGATGCAAAGTTATGAGCTTTATGATAAGAAATGACAGACTGACAGTGTGGGGATGGGGAGCATTTAATCATATTTTAGAAGATTGAGAAGTTTATTGGTTTCCTTATAGAAATTAAATTTAAGCTGAAATTCTATAAAGTAATCATTTTTATCTGTATTTAAGAGGTGAAGGAATTGAAGCTTAAAGAGTTTAAATGTCTTACCAGATTCCAGATGGCCTGTAATTAACAAACCAAGACTCAAACATACTTTATGTTTAAATTTCTCCATAGATACATTTATTGTGTTGCCTCTAAGTATGTAGGATTTTTAGAAAACATGATTTATTGGAAATAAATCTTAGAATGTGAGAGTGGGGTGATTGCAGGATTCAATAAGGACATCGCTGTTTGGACTTTCTGAAGCAGGGGTAGAAATACAAAGAATACAACTGCTTTAGAGGTAGAAGGCTGGGATAGAGGGAAATCTTGTAGAAACATTAAATGAGGCTTGAAAACAGTACAAATGGTGCCATAACTTCTTAGGAGGTATAGTGGTTTGAATAAGAATGTCCCCCATAGTCTTATATATTTGAATGCTTAGTCATTTGGGAGTGGAACTATTTGAAAGGATTAGAAGGATTTGGAGGCATGGCCTTGTTGTAGTAAGTGTGTTACTTGGAGTGGATTTAGTCCCCCTGCCCACTGTGGATTGGTCTCTAGTTTTAAACTACTCTAACACCATGCCTGACATGACTGCTGCCATGGCCCCACCCCCATGATGATAACGGACTAACCCTCTGACACTGGAAGCTAGTCCACAGTTAAATGCTTTCTTTTGTAAGAGTTGCCTTGGTCATGGTGTCTTTCACAGCAATCAAAACGTGACTAAGATAGGGAGAGGGACAAAGATGGAGAGGAACAAGAGGAGAAAGAAAGATAAGATAAGAAGAGGAAGGAAAGAACAGAAAAAGAAAGGGTCTGATGGTCGGCTTTTCATTGATGTGACAAAATACCTAATATAATCAATTTATAGAGTAAGATTACTTGGGATCATGGTTTCAGAGCTTTCAGTCTGTGGTTTATTGGCTCCATTTTTTTAGAATTTTGGAAAAGAATGTCCTGGTGGAGAGTCGAGGGTGTGTCAGTGTTGTTCACTCCTTGGTAGCTGACAATTGAAAGATTGAAGGAGAAGAGGGACCAGGTCTTAGCCACCCCTCCAAGACATGTTCTCAATGACCCAACTTCCTCCCACTGTAGGCCCCCACTCTTGAAGCTTCCATTACCTCCTAAGAATCCCTCAGATTAATGACCAAGTCTTTAGTACTAGGGAATTAGAGCATAACATCCAAAGTCATAGAAATGGGGAAGGATGCAGAAAAGAATGGAAAAAATTATTTTAGAACCCATGCAAAAGAACTTTATGTTGTAGCAAACTTAACTTGCTCTGTTTTATAATTACATCTAACCCAGTCCTCCATTTGAGACAAAGCCATTGCTCCTAGAAGAAATCAACAGGTCCTCTAGACCACCCCACCAAGTAAAAAAGGGAGACTCAACCAGAGCACTGATCCTTAAAGACCCTGCTTATTGGATTCTTCACAGGGTTCAGACTAGTGGGCTTACCCAGTCTTTGTCAAAGACTATGACGATCCCTATGTCTAAGAGATATGTAGGGGAGATTGAAGTAGCAGACAATGAGAAGCTGCTTCCCTTCTCTACTCCAACCCTATCAGAGTCCAGAGTTTCCTCCTATTGACCTTGACATCTGGAATAAGTATAGTGTGTAGGAGTTGAGTCAGATGCAATGCTGAAACAATCACCCACAAAATTAGGAATTGTTTTGAATTGAGCCAAGGTTTATATCCTGTGCTGTGGTTCAAAACTTCCCTCTTAGCCCTAAAGTAAAGCCAAGCTCCTTTGAGTTTTAAATATCACCATTTAGCAGTTGGTTTGCCTGGACTCTCCTCTTCTGACTGAACTCTCAGCCAACTCAGGCAACATTTGGATCCAATTTGATGGAAAAATTGGGCAAGTTCCTTGCCAAATTCCTATGAATCTGTGTCAATCTTGGGGATTTAGGCTACGATTTGGGGTGTGGCTAAGTCCCCAGAGGAATTCTGTGGTTATATAGTCCACAAAATGACAAGCAAAGGCCATGTGCTAGCTACCCCCAAGGAAGTAGTCTCATCGATAGGACTCAAGATGGAGGGTTTTTAACCACAGAATTTGTGTTCTCATAGTGTTCTGTGGTCATTTAGAAGAACTCAACTTCTGTTCATTTTTCTTTCCCATCATTCCGTCATATACCTCATTATCCATGTAAACCAAAGCAGAGAAGTGCAGAGAAAAGATAAATCAGTCATTCAAGGTCAAAAAGTAAGACAATTGCCAAGCTGGGCAGCTGGGTAGCTTGGTCAGTGACTTCTTCTGGAACATGGATGCCTTCAATGTCTCCTAATTTTTCTTTTGTGATATGATAGTCTTCCACATCAACAACATAGAAGATACAGTAGAGTCATTTTATGGGAAGGTTCCTATAAGATAGAGATTGCTACACAGGGGTTTATTACAAATGCTTTTAGGAATGACATGGGAGATAATAAGAGAAGCAAGACAGGGCAAAGGGAGAACTCATGAGAGGAATAAAATAATTCCCCAGGGCAGTTTTGGCAATGTTGTTATGGGTTTGGACAGTCTTTTGTGTAAACTAAATCTTGGAGGTAGAAATGACCTTAGGAAAGAATGTTTCCTTTAGTAGAGAGCAATTAATAGGGAAGGCCCTCAGGAAGCTTAGATGACAATATTCCTGGAAACTAAAGAACTTTGGTACAGAAATAAGTGGTATGCCACATGTCTGAATGAGGAAGAATAGTACAATTTTCTGCTGAGAACGCACAGTAATTGTTGCCATATTCAAAGGGGATGATCATAGTGATACAATGTTATTCATGGGACCAAAGAGTAGAACCCAGGGATGCCTAAGGTTTAACAGTGAAAAGAGACCATTCCAGGAGAAAGAAAGTATATGTAGAGGTGAACAACTACATCTCTTGATGTGGGAAGTCCTTCTGTATATGTGTTCCTTTTATTGGTTAGCTGTTTTGGCCTGTGATAGGGCAGAGTAGAGGTAGGCATGAAAACTAAACTGAATGCTGGGAGGAAGAAGGCAGAGTCAGTGAGATGCCATGTAGCTGCCACAGGAGACAGATGTGCTAGAACCTTGCAGGTAAACCACGGACCTTGTGGTAAAAAAATAATGGAAATGGGTTAATTTAAGATGTAAGAGCTAGCCAATAAGAAGCTAGAGGTAATAGGCCAAGCAGTGATTTAATTTGTACAGTTTCTGTGTGGTTATTTTGAGTCTGGGTGGCTGGGAATGAACAAATGAGCAGCCTCTGCCAACATATATCTATATATATACATATACATACATACATGTATGGTATGGGTAGAATCAGGTTTGAGATGGTGACAGCATTGTGTGAGGTTAGAAGAGAAGGAAGTACTCAAAGTAAGACAGAAATGGTCTGCATGTAAAAGGAATGTGATATTGCTCAGATGGCTGTGGAATTTTCCAGAACTAATTGAAATCTATAAGCTTTGAGCTGTGTCTAGTGTCCATTACAAGCATCCTAGTATCTCTGATTTCTTTCTAAACGCTAATCTGAATATTTTCAAAATCTTGGTCTTGAAGATGACATTCCCCAGAGTCAGGGTAACTAGCAGCAGGTCCCGAAGTCAGCAGACATGAGTTTCAGGATCCACTTCCAATGGGTGATCTGAATCTAATCAGTTTTTATGTCTATTCATCTCAACTGCTTTCAGTGCTCAAGTTATTCATTGTCCTGAGATGCATGACAATGTGAACATTTGTAATTTCTAAACTGGGTAATTACACAAAGAGTTCTTTTTTCCCAACATCAGTGCTGGAGATGATAAAACCTGGGACCTTGCACAGGCTAGACAATTGCTCTGTCATTGAGCTGCAAGCATGGGCAGGTTTTAATGACTTTCCTTTCTCCTTTCTTATCTTACTGCATCCCCCAACATGGTGTCTTTTATATCAAAAATAGGCCATAGAAACAAACACCTTTGCTGCTGTAATTATTTTAATTCTTGGTTGTATTTATTCTTCTTAGGCAAATTCATTTTCAGATCATTTTGTGGTTCTCTGAACACATCTAAAGTTCTCTTTCCTACACTTGCAGTCTTCCCACCACCTGGAATCCTGTTTGTGAGAGTTTAGTTTTCATTGTTAACTTGACACAATCTAGAACCACCCAAGAAGGGAATCATCTCTACAGGGGTTTTCTGGACAAGGTTGACCGGTGGGAATGCCTGTGAGGGAGTTATAGTAATTGATGTGGAAGGGAGGTACCACCCACTGTGTGTGGCATTATTCCTGAACTGTGCAAAATAGAGACTGAAAGCTGGGCACTAGGGTGCATGCATTAATCCATTGTTTCCTGTTCCTGGTTATCGATGTGGTATCATCAGCTGCATCAGCTTCCTAACACCTAGACTCCTCTGCACTGATGGACTGTAACCTGGAATTATGAACCAGATAAACCCTTTCTCTCTTAACTTGCCATTGTCAGGGTATTTGTTTTCATGCAATTTAGTTTTTTAATTAAATCTGTTCTTTGACATCTTTATTCATATGTACAATACATTCTGATTAGTGTCACCACCTACCTGCCTTGTTTTTCTCCCATCCCTGTCAGCCCCATCTTCTTTATACAAATCTTCTTCCCATATTAATTTTTTTTGTTTTGCTTTATTTTCCATGTGACCACAGTTTTGGAACTCACCAATGAAGCCTGGTGGAATCATCAGCGGTTACTCAACCGATGGCAATGATTCCCTAATTCCCAGAATCTCTTGATGCCATTAGTTCAGGTAGAGCACACAGAGTGGGCATTACTTCTTTCACCATTTCCCACCCATGGTAGCTGCTGACAGGCTCACTCTTTTGCATACTCAGTGTGTGCAAGCACAGTTCCATTGAGTTTATGACTGGTGTGACTGTGTTCTGGCCAGAAGATGACATTCCTACAGAAGATGACATTCCTACAGAAGAAGATGACATTCCTACAGAAGATGACATTCCTACAGAAGA
>LOJH01020821.1:10402-20581 GCA_001685095.1 Ellobius talpinus | reverse complement strand
TGCAGATAGTTCCAGAGCTGTGTGGTTTCTACTCACCCCACTGTGCCTTGCAGCTTTTCAGGCAGGACGGCCGACTGATGCCGTGGCCTGTAGAGGGGACAGAATAAGAGACGCCCATGGCAGGATGTCACGGGGGCCTTTTAGGATAAGGTCACCCTGCTGTCTGAGGTGCTGTGGCACAGGAAGTTCGAGTTACCCACAGGAAGTGCTGTCCCAGGCTCCACCTGGTACTGTGTTCTCCCTTAGCCCCCAGGGAAAAGGAACCCTGTAAGTCGGTCCAGCTCCCTGGCCCAATTTCACAAATCAGTTCTGATGGAGGTTTTCGCTAGCCGAAAGGAAATCAGCCTGTATTCGTTGTGCAGTAACAAATGCTTTCAGAGAGTCCTGGAGCCACCCTGTCTCGCAAGCACTGGTCTCTCCCTGTTGCTTGTGGTCAGTTAGAAACAAGAGCAGCCTGGCTCTTCCTGTTTGCAGACCTACCTGGCCTCTAAGCAGTAAACCCTGCACCTCTCAGATTTCTTCTGGTTGTGCTCTTTCTCCGTTCTTTCTGAGGTCACTGTTTGCTCATTGATCACAGCCTTTAGCTTCCTCACAATTTCTCCAGAGACTGCGTTCGCATGCCCTTGAACTCGGGCCACCGTTCCTTCCGGCTGCCCCAGCCTTCTGATTCCTTGTGAAGCCCCTCTCCTGTGGAAAGCCAGAAGCTAAGAGCGCCTGGTGTGTTGGCTGCTCATTTGTTTTCTGACCCAAGCCCTAAGCAAGTCTCAGCTTTATGTTTTCCTCTCGTTTCTTTTGTTGAGTCAAATGAGGAGAGGATGCAGTTCTAGGAACATACTCTAAGCTTTCTATAATATGGAGGGACTGAATGCCAGGAGAAATGTTTTCCTGTGAGGGATTTGATTGTGGAGCGTGGCTGGGTAGCAACCTCCTCAGAGGCCTCTGAACAGAATGTCAGGAGAAGAGCCCGCCATGTGTGATGAGGAGTGTCACTCACCGACTGGCTCCAGGTGGAAAGACACTTCGCTGCGGTTTATGGAGTATTGGCATACAGCTGCACCGTGCCAGGCTCTTGAAGAAGATTTCATTTCAGCTTTATAACCAACATTGTGAGATCATACCCGCTTTGGAGGCACCGAAGCCTGAGAGGTTTATTTTCCCTGCTCTTGGCAGAGCAGAATTTGACCCATAGAACTCCGTACCCATTATGGTGAAGGTAAATACTTAACTGCTCCCCACAACAGCTGGAAAAAAAAGCAGACACACAGTTGTGCTTTCTCTACTTCCCCAGCCCAGACTCTGTTGCCATCAAGAACAGGATGAGGGTGCTCCAGGGAAAGGCCAGGGGCCGAGCTTCAGAGGACCGTGAGATGTAGCCAAGAAGACCTTATCCAAGGGCCAGGCCGGGTCTCTTCAGTGCCATCAGCCCTCATGGTGACTCCATGAGAAAGTTCTTAGGTTATCACTTCCACAGTTGCGCAGACAGGTCCAGAGACCGGGAATAACCACAGCTCCTGGGTGGCTGAGGAGGGATTTGAATTGCACCACATCTGGAGCTCTTGGTAACCTCACTGCACTGCTTCGAATGTGGCTCTGAGCTTGAGCCCAGAACAAGGAATTGTATGGACAGTGAACACAGAGTGCTTAAGATGGCAAGGGGTGAGGTGGGAGGAATCTATTCAAGTAGAAACTTCCTGAGTATATGTGGAAGAGTTCGAAGATTCGGATGGCAGACCTTATGAGACAGATACCAGCTCCTCAAGAAAATGCCAATATGAGTGGAGGGCTCCGAAAGCTGGGCAGGCCCAGGTGTGCTCATAAGTAGAGGCCAGAAGACAGTTGACATCATGGGGAAATTCAGAGGGGAGGGCAGGCTAAGGTCAGACATTCCCAAGGTCGAGGACACAGAAACAAACCTCAGAACTCAAACACATCACAGCTGGCCAGCTGTTAGCTCCTTCTAGCCCACTTAGGATGCTGCCATGATGTTTTAGATTTTGTCAAATTTATTAGAACTATATTACATTCCAGTAAGTGCCAGAAACATGAAGGACAGTGAGGTGTGTACTCTCCCAGGTATCGCCGCCATGGCCACAGAATGCTCTTTTTCACAATGACTTCCACTGACTGCTTGTTGTTTTCTAATAAAGTGTTACTGCACATTTCCCTTACATAAACAAATAGAAAAATAATAATAGCTTGTGCTCCCACTGAACATTATAGGAAAGCACAGACTTCCACTTAATGAGGTTTGGAGACAACATAGCAATTTTGATATCCTGTCAAGCTTGTTAAATTGCGATTCTACCAGAATTTTACATGGAGACAGAATTGACACATCCCAGAGTACAAATTAGGATATGCATCAACTCCTTCGGGTCACTGGGATATAATTTAATGCCATAATTGAATAAACAGCACTGTTCTGACCTGAAAAGCCCTGTCTCAGGAAGTGGCTAGGGAAGTCGAGGCCATTGTGTGAGTGCTATAATAACAGTTATCTCTTCAGGCTAAGCCCACATCCAGCGCTCTGTCATTTCAGAATTGCTGATTATATTGACCGTTGCTTGAACAAGGGTTCGCATTTCTCAAAAGTTCTTTGGCTAATTTGGCTGGAAAGCGGTTTAGGGAGAAAGACTTATCACATATTTGTCTCCATCTGAACTTTGCAGGAATTGAGTCAGTGGGAATGAAGTGAGGTAGTTGTCTCTTTCTTGCCTGTGATGGCTGTTTGTCTGAGTTGAAATTTATATTTAAAGCATACCTTTGTATGTAAGTCCAAACTGTAAGCGAGTGGATTTACTGTGCTAACTTTCTGTGTCATAACATCGGCTGATGGCCCTTGGTTTCTGTACTCTCTGTTTTCTGGGATAACCTTCCAAGAAGTGAGGGTTCCGTAGCCTAGGCTGAGTTTCCTTGGTCCCCAACTCCCAAATCTACAAGTTCAAAAGAAAAACTAAACTTTCTGAGTACCACACGAGGTGACCAGCGGGTGCACACCATGCGAATTGGTTTCATACACAAAATTACCACTATGGTATAAAGCTACCCTCCACTTGTGTGCAAAAGATACATATGAAATATAAATAAATGTCATGTTTAGACTTGAGTCCTAATTCCATGTAATCTAGAGTCTGAAAACCTCTGGAATATTAAATAATTCTGGTCCCAAGATAAGTCATGTTCAACCTGTGTGCTATGGTTGCTAACTTTGTAAATGGTTGATTCTGGATTCTAAATCTACCTTTTTAATAATTTTTTAGTTAAATAAAAATGTTTTTTTGTGTGTGCAGGTGTGCGTTTGCAGGTGTGTATATGTGTGTGTATGCGCAGGTGTGTGCGTGCAAGTGTGTGTATGTGTGTACATGTTTGTGTGCCATGTAGGGCAAACAGTAACCAGTAAGAGCCGGCTGTTTCTTACCATGTGGGTCCCTAGATTGAACTCGGGCTGTCATGTCTCGCCCAGTGCCTTCCCCCTGCGAAGCCACCTCACTGGCCCACGGATCTCCCCATGTAAGCATGTAAGGGACATGCTTCAGTCCTATTCTTATAAAGATGATAGGATGTTCTAGAAATGCCTGCAGATACAATGTAGCACTAGACAGGATTGAGATAGTATGCTCTGTGGACCGTTCCTGGGGCAAGAACTATTGGAAGGCAATCAGCTTTGCTTAGTTTGGCTGCATTTGAGTTTCAGACCTTCTCTCTGACTTACATGTGATAATCCACCTAAGGCTTCATGGGAAAGGCAACCTTCTGTGTTCACTGGGCTTTCTACCCACATTCTTCCTTCTTTTCATTACCACTTCCACTCCTGAAAGCGAGGAAATGATCGCGATGACCTTCGCAAGGCTGTCAAAAAGATAACATTCTGTTCTGCTTCCTGCCTCCATTTATCAGTAGTTCTGGCTCCATGCTTTTGTTGGATTTAATACTAATAGTTTTTTGCATGAATTAGTATTATTCTCAGATTCTCTCTCTACTACTCTTCTGTGTAATTAAGAAATTGCTGGAATAGGAGTATTTCCTCCTTAACTAAGTGTAGTCTAATGCTTGGGAGTGAGAGTGGAATCTAAGACATGTAAGTATAGGAGAGATCAGCAAATGAATTGTCCCCACTGCTCAACCAGTATCGAGTTGGTATAAACGAAGACTCACTGTTGAAAGCCTAACTCGCTACTTTAAGATCCAAGTTCTCCACATTTTGCACATTCTTCTGGTAGCTTTCACATGAAAAGTTCAGTGCATTTGACTCAGACAATACTTAGTTCTAATGGAACCTGGAGAGGAAGAAAGGGGGGAAGGGAAAAACAGGGTTAGAAAAAGAACATAACAAATGGAGGAATTGCTGTCTTTCACGTGTGTGTCTGCACTCCATGTGTGCAAACAGATGAAAGGAAACCGTGGTTATCAGCGACTGAGCCATGTCTGTGGCTAGCCTGTGCCTCTTCCTTTTCCTTCTTGCATACAGGAAAGGTGGCGAAATTGAGATTTTTTTTTCTATATATAGTATTAAATTCCATTTTTCTTTCCATCCCCTGACCTCCCTGGCCAGAAGAATCTAATTTAACTGGTTATTTCGGACGAAAGAATCACTCAGCCTTATTTCACACTGCTTCTCAGCTCTACCAATATTGCCTTTGATCTGATCACCTAAACGGATTTGATTGTCTCTTTATGGGGTCCTCTTCTGAAACCCTTCATTTTCCTTGAGCTCTCTGCAGTATTTAACAGCACCGAGGGCTCTGGCTTTCACTTCTCCTGCCCCACGCTTCTGAAGCCTGTCTTTATCACCTGGGACAGACTGAGGCAGTCACTCTTGCCATCGCTGTAACTGGAACGGTGTGTACCGCAGTATATTGCAGTGATTAGTTGGCCAGATGACAGGTTGGTTCTGGGCTGCCAGTGTGAATGCCGGGACCTGCGTGGCAATTTTACTCGCTGGTGGTCTTCACTCAACTTGCACCATTCAAGGGGGGAAGAAAGGAACTAGTATTTCTAGGGAAAATGGAAATATTCCAAGCCCCAGCAAAGGGAAGGAGGAAGTGAAAAGCACACACTAGCAGGAAGAAGTCTGTGGCCATTGGTCTCTTGGTACTCGTGGAGCCTGAGATTGGTTGCCAAGTAGCTGTAAGATCCTGTCTAGTTGGGAATGGACTCTCTGCAGGATTCTCAGGAACTTAGGAAGTGGCAACCTTGTCTACATTTCTCAATGTTCCTGAGGTCCTCCCACATGTCCTTCAGACCCTTAGTTCTGATCCAGGGTCGCATTTTAACATTTCCACGTGTGTTCCTGTGAACTCCCTGCTTAAACCCATAACCTTCTAAAAAGATAGTGAGAAGCATAATCTCAGTATCCAAGGCATGATATGTTTCCTGTAAGAGCATTTAGACCAGGGGCTGGGAAGATAACTTAGTCGGCAAAGTGCTTGCCACGAAAGCAGAGGCAAGGTCCTGGGCCTTAGTCTCCAGCACCCACGTGAAAATGGCCAGACGTAGCAATGTGTACATACAGTGCCACTGCAGGCCAGCTAAGTTAGCCAAACTGGCAATTTCCAGATCCCATGACAGACCCTGTCTCTTAACAAAAAGGTAGAAAGAAATGAAGGAAGACACTCACTGCCTATCTCTGCCCCCACCACGCAAGCACCCGCGCACCCACAGAACACACACTCACATGCACGCACACACCCACAGAACACACACACGGATACACACGCACACACACACCCCCCACATTGACTGACCGACAGACAGACAGACTGACTGACTGACAGACTGACCGACTGATTATTTGTCCTGCCGTCCTACCAGGATACCACAGCCCTTCTTTTTGCTTTCCTTGGTGGACACAAGTTCAGGGACTTTGCAAGGACATACTTTGTCTTTCAGCGTTCAACTTCCACTGATTTCTCTTTCACTCTTTATGCCAGAGACTTAAATTGATTCCAGTTGTTTAAAAGAAATGTATATTTTTCTTCTACACATTTTAAGGGGAAAATATTTAATGTATTTTCCCTAGACTAAACCAAAACCAGATACTTTCCCCAGAAATGTATAAATGGACAAGAGAGCGATTACTTTGGAAGCTAATATTGGATTTCAGAAAAGTTAAGTGATCTCGTGCTTGTGTGACTCCAGGTGGAAGAAAAGCTCCTTAGTCAGCAATTGGAGACGAAAGAACAAATTCAATAGCTCCCTTGTACACACTCATGATAGAAAAACTGAATAGTTCCGTGTAGAAGCCATGAAGCAAATTATATTAGTCAGTGGATATAAATTGCTTTTTTAAAACAAAAGAATATTCATGACATTTTTCTACATAAAGATAAAATAGTTCCCTTTATCTTGGAATCATAAAATCTTGGGTCTGGAAACTTTGGAGAATTAGATTATTTTCTGGCAAGTGCCAGGCCGGTGACTCTTGCAGGGCAAGGGTCCTGGTTTTCGCTTCCTGTTCAAAATGCCTGCAATGATGAGCCAAAGCAGTGCCCACCCCTTAGAGAGCAGGCATCATTTCGATGATGGTGGTTGGGAGCTGTGAGGGTGGCTGAGAAGAAAAATCCTCTGCTTTGGAATTCTGCTTCAGTCTGATAGCGACCCACTAGGAGGCACGGAGCTGTTATAACAATAGGGCAATTTCCTCGGGACTTCCCTGCTCTCGATCATTAAAATGACATGCAAAGAATGACAGTGGTGCTTTTGTTGCAAGAGCCTTGGCCCGCTGCCACAGCGCCCATGGGCCCAACTTCATGGGACTCTGCACGTTGACCCACCATGCAGAACCTGTTGTGAGAGGCTCATCTTCCTGTGAACACAGCACAGTGACTTACCCTGGGAGTTCAAGATCAGTACTCTGCTTAGAGTTGGTTCAGGAAGTCCTACCAGCTGTCATGTAAGGGTAATTAACACATTTCTCTCAATTATGCATGCTGGTGGAAGAATTTCAAACATTTGGCTGGGTAACAAATCCATCCCCTTGGTTAGAGAAAGGCCATCCCTCTGGTCATCTGGATATTTACTTTTCTTTAGAAATGAGCTTCTTGGAATTTTCTGTTGGTGGGAGGGAGGAAATGGTGAGGACAAAGGGAATATTCTAGTAAAAATGATGCCGTCCCACATTCAACACGGCCCACGCCTACACATCAAGAGTCTCAGATCGCACATTAACCCTTGTGGCTTTTTATTATACTGCTAACACACACCCTGTTTAGCCTGGATGCTGATATGATGAAAATAAACGAAAGTGACGCTGAAATGTTACTGTTGACCCCTGGGGCAGATCTTTTACCTTGTATGTGTTCTTAACGGGAACAGATTATCATTGGGAGAAAGCTAACAGAGACCACTGAGAGGACCTAAGCACGGATAGGACCCAAGGCTTTAGATCATAGACGCTCTAGCGAATGGGAACTCTGAAGTGATTGTAAGACAGCTGCCCCGGCTCTCTGTGATGAACAAGGCAAGCATGAGAAGGGGAAGGTGGTGCCTCCATGTGAACTAGGAAAGTGCGGGAGATAGGCCTGGAGAGGAGTAATGATGTGAGAGTCCTCTCTGTGTGCTGTGATTTCCATTAATGAATAAAGAAACTGCTTTGGACCTATAGTAAGACAGGACTTAGGTAGGCCGAAAAAACTAAACTGAATGCTGGGAGGAAGAAGGACGGAGTCAGAGAGAAGCCATGGAGCCACTGCCAGAGTCAGACATGCTGAAACTTTAGCTGGTAAGCCACAGCCACGTGGCGATACACAGATTAATGGAGATGGGTTAAATTAATATGGAAGAGTAGCAAATAAGAAACTAGAGCTAATGGGTCAAACAGTGATTTAATTAATATAGTTTCTGTGTGATTATTTTGGAGCTAAGTGGCTGGGAACCAACAAGCGGCTCTCTCTCACCAGCAGAGCAAGAGGGTGCTGTGGACAGCAAGCTATTCTGGGTTGATCAAGGGGAAAATCTCATTATATTTGGAACTTGAGAGTAAAGCCAAAGAATATGGGACAGGTGGGGAATATTGATAGTGGGAAAAAACCCTCTTATGTTAAAAGTAGTTAACAAAAGTTTGTATGGATCCAAATTTGAGCAAGCATAGCCTAGGCAACACAGAGCTAGGTCTGAGTTCTCGTTAGTGTGTGACTCAGAATAGTCCCATAATCCAAGCTTCACTGTCTCACCTTTCTCAGAGTCCATGGATAAAGCAGTATAGCTGATCATATATATGATCGTATATACAAATACACACATATGTGTACATACATGTATGCATATGTGTGTATATGTATATACATGTATGTATGTGTATATGCATATATATGAGTTTATATGTGTATATATACAAACACACAGAAATATAGAGAGAGCCTTGGACCATCTTTGGCCGCATATCCAAGAACACGCAGTGTTAGTTGCAGTCAGCTCTGCATTAGAATCAATCTGTGCCCATATGAGCCTCTGCATTTGAGCAAGAGTCAAAGTCTACCTCTTCTTAAAAGGGATTTAAAGAAACTTTTAAAATTCAGCATATTTTATTTTTAAAGGAACAACTGAGTAGAAAACTGACCCAAAGGAAAAAGAAACAAAGTACAGGTCACCTGAGATGAACTCATTCTTTGGATTTGAACTTTAGCACGGAGTTTCCTGGCAGTTAAGACAAAAAGAAAAACATGTGCTTATTGTCTGATAAAAATCTGTGTAATGTGATTAGCTCTTGAGGAAAGCACATAGATGGGCTGAGGGCTCTGATAGGTTTACGTTTAAGAATATACCAGTTCAGAATGCATTAAGAGCCATGCAAAAATCCATACCCTTTAATCCAGTAATTCAGCTTCTACTGAGGGAGTTTTAGAAGGAGAGGGGGCAGAGAGGGAGGACCGTGTGTGTGGAAATGCTTGTCTTGGAATCATGTGTGAACACGCAGAACTAGAGAGCACCAGAATCGGGGACAGAGTCACTCAGTTGCTGAGCATCTGGCTGGTCAAGCACATGTAGTGGGCACTGTAGACAAGGCTGTTCCCCAAGAGAGAGAAGCAAGGCTTATGGAGGCTCATTAACAATATTCAGAAGTTGGATTTGGGTCAAGATGGCTTGCCCAGTAAAGTGCCAACTACAGCAGCCCAACTTCAGATTCCCAGCCATACACAAGAAAGTTGAGCATGGTGTCATGTGACTATAATCCAGATTCTGGGGAGGCCTAGACAGGGTCCTCGGGTTTTGAGCTTACCAGCCATCTGGTCATGCCCACTTTAGAGTCTGTCTCGAAAGGCATGGTGGAGAGCAGTAGGGGAAGATGCCTGGCATCAGCCTCTGGCCTCTGCACTTCCAGTTGCACATACATGCATGCACCCACACACGCACACACGCACGCACACATGCATGCACACCAGTCAGGAGATAAAATTGTGTGTTTACCAAGATTATCTCTATGAAAGTATGAGATGTCAAGGGAGAGTCCTCAATCGTGGTAGTAATTTTGATAGGACTATTCCTTTAAAGGTCATTTTCCTCCACATCCCATATTTCCCCATTTTTGTGATGTTTATAGTTTAATTTACAAAGCTGAAGCAGCTCATGTGCACCCTACATTTGAGGTGTGCTTTATGGAATTATGTTTTTAATTAAAAACAAAGAGAAATATTTCAGAGTAGCAAACTGAAAATGTCGTATCTGGAAAGTGCTGTTAATGAATTTCTTGAAATAGTTTTGGGTGTTTAGAAATGTCTACAAAGACACAGTCATGTGGATGAGCAGTAGTCACACTGGGGATCTGCGTGTTTAGAAATGCCTTTCTACAAAGACACAGTCATGTGGATGAGCGATAGTTACACTGGGGATCTAGTGTTCGTTTTGAGGTTACTAAAGCTGTTGAAGCAAGCATGTGCTGAGATGCATGATGGGGCCAGAGATGTCTTCAGCATGCACCTGGGCCACCACATTTGCCATCTGTCTCTTTTAGGGAGCTCCCAGGTTCCAATGGTTTTCCTCTTGGCTCAGCTGCCCCTTCTTCCTCTTTCTGAGCTACTCTCCTTTATACTCCTCTGAAGGAGGGGGAAGGTCTTTTCATTCCTTCTGTCCATTTGGCTACAGTTATGGCCAAGAATCCACTCTGAGAGTTGGGCTGAAGCAGTGTAACTTTTAACATTTTTGAATCCCATTGGCATGTAAGAACATTCTAGAAAAGACTCC
>LOJH01020821.1:0-10285 GCA_001685095.1 Ellobius talpinus | reverse complement strand
CCTGTAAGAACATTCTAGAAAAGACTCCTCCTGTAAGAACATTCTAGAAAAGACTCCTAGGCCATAGCTTGAAAAGAAATAGCATATAGAAGAAAAGTTTTGGTGTGTATGCCTGGGGCAGAGTCCTTCTAAGCCTGGGAAAACAGGTCAGTGTCATACACCATAGTAGAACGAGGGAGGGAGCTGTTCACTTCAGCTGTTCAATAGAGAAACACGAATAAAATCCGATAGTCCCTCATCATCAAAACCAAGATGTTTCTCATCTGCCTTCAGTTCTTTAACTAATTTCATGGGTTTTGGGGTCACAAGTTCTGCCGTTTCTTTCTACTCTACCATCTTTGACTCGAGGTGAATGATTAGCATTTTATGCACTATGTTTTTGATGGTTTCTGGATAGTTTTCATGGCCACAAACCATGGTCCAGCACAGATAGGAAACACCTCCAGGAAATGCGTACACAATGGCAGACCCTTTCACCTCTTCACATGGCTGTCAACGATTAGCCGTGCTCTGACCATGGCCAGTTAGTTTAGAAGTCAAGTATCAGTGGAGAGCTCATACTAACATTCCAGTTTTGACATTAATTTTTACTTGTGGGTTTTTAAAATTTTTAAATTTCTCCGTAAGCATTGAAGTTTCTTTCCCCTGAGTTACTGTGTGCTGTTTTCACAATCTCTGATAAAAAAAAACCACCACACACGTGTTCTAGAAGTCTCTACACGTGCAATTAATGATTGCATTTGAACCTGTATTTTGCGGTATAATTTATAACTTTGGAAATGTCATATGTCATATGGGTGGTTGCACAAAGATTTCTCTACTAGTGGCTTTTGTTAGCATACATGGCCATGTTGCCCGGTGGAGAACCACCACTACCCAATGGAGTAGCCATGCTCAATGAAAGAAACCACCAAAAGCCCAGAGAGAAATAAATTCTAGAAAATTCTTTGGAGAAATCACATGTGTACATGTCAAAAAGAAATAACTGCCCAGAGCCTCAGGGCATTGGTCTTATGAGTAGACACTCCTAGTCCCACCCCTACCCCCCAGATTCTTCAAGTCCAGTGGCTTTCTTAGCCTTGGGTTTGGCAGGCTAATGGTTCATCCCGTGCATTAGCTTAAATTAAAAAACAGAAGCTGAATTGTCCATGATAGCTCTGAGGCAGCGTTCAGTGGCCCTTGCTTTGCTTTTCTGCACATTTTTGTCCCCCGGGGCTCATTTGCCTTGCCTCTGCCCAGAAGACAGAGCAGGGAAAACTGAAATGACAACCAGATGATGGAACCTTGCAGCAAATCGAAAAGACCAAAGAACGTCAGGAAAGCTGGGGATGTGGCTCAGTTGGTGCAGTGTTTGCCTTGTACACACGAAGCCCTTTGTCCCATCCCCAGTGCCACATAAAAGCAGGGTGTGGTTGTACACATTCGTAACGGTAGCATGTAGGAGGTGGAGACAGGAGTATCAGAAGCTAGAGGTCATCCTCAGCTGCAAGAGAGTTCCAGGTGTGAAACCCAGAGTGAAAGAAAGAAAAGAATAAAACCTTCAGCAGAAAGATGGAAACTGAGTGGTGGGCACTGGAGGGCTACTGTCTTGTGAGTTCCAAACTGCGGTGGCAGCAGCAGTGGTGATGGTGGTGATAGTGGTGAAGGGCTTTTCTCTGTTCTGTCATAGAGAAGCCAAGGTTGCCATCATGGATGGATGGCTTTTTCCCCACCATGCAGCTCCCACTGGTGGCTGCAGCAATGACCTTGTCCTTTCCAAGATACTTGTATCTTAAGGCTGAAACGAGATTGCTGGGAAGCCTGCTCCTCTCAAGGAGGGACCTAGAGGGATCTGAAGGATGACACCCTGGAACTAGGAAGCCTACTGCCTCTGGGTGGCTTGTATTTAAGTCCTCTAGACTCTCCCAGCTCTGACCTGCCCCACCCCCATCACAAGGCAGTGCTAAATGGAGTTCTGTATGAGATCAGCAGTATTTAGCGTTTGCAAGTTTGACATAATGCACTTCCTCATAATTTATTAAAGTTGCTAATACATTTAAAAAAATATGTGAAGGGTGTGGAAGCCTCGCGGTAATTTAGGGCAGTGCATTAACCCTCCATTGATTTTTTTTTCTTTTTGTTTGCATCTCACAAGAGCGAAAGCCAAACCCTGCTGATGAAGGGTGAGCCCCACCCTCTGGGCACCTTACTCTTCTCACTGCACAGATATAAGTATTGCTCTTACCTCACCAAGCGGCCCAGTGATGCACCCTGGTGGCCATTCCAAGAACACTGGGGCCCTCCCTCCTGCACCTCACATGGACTGTTCGCACCTTGGTCACTGCAGAAGTTGAGACATTCTGCACTCACACCGTCTTTTCTCCCTAGGACTTACCATCATCATACTTGCTGTAATTGTGCATGTACATGCATGTGTTTTCAGGTGACCATTCATTTGTGTGCACTCGCAGAGACTGGAGGAGAACGTCAGACGTCCCCCTCCGTCATTCTCAGGGCCTCTCTCTGAGCCTGGAGCTTACCAGTTCAGCCAGATGACTAGCCTGCAAGCCTGGGTCCTCCTGTCTCCACCACCCAGCAACAGGCTTGCAGGCGTGCACCACCAACGCCTCGCTTGGGATGTGGGTGCTAGGATCTGAGTCCATTCCCTCAAGCCGATGCAACAGGCATTTTACTGACAGAGACATCTCCATGGCCCCTCACTGTTTATTTTATTAATTGATCCTCTTGAATGTCTGATGTGGGATGTCTCTCTGTATGCTGTGAATATGTTTTATTACCATTGGTTAAGAAAGAAGCTGATTTGGCCAACAGCCAGGCAGAATAGAGCCAGGCGGGAAATCCAAGCAGAGATAGAGGGAGAAAGAAAGCAGAATCAAGGAGACACCAGCAGCCACCAGGAAGCAAGATGTGAGGTAACAAATCACAAGCCTCGTGGTAAAATATAAAATAATAGAAATGGGTTAATTTAAGTTGTAAGAGCTAGTTAATAATAAGCCTGANTGATGTGGGATGTCTCTCTGTATGCTGTGAATATGTTTTATTACCATTGGTTAAGAAAGAAGCTGATTTGGCCAACAGCCAGGCAGAATAGAGCCAGGCGGGAAATCCAAGCAGAGATAGAGGGAGAAAGAAAGCAGAATCAAGGAGACACCAGCAGCCACCAGGAAGCAAGATGTGAGGTAACAAATCACAAGCCTCGTGGTAAAATATAAAATAATAGAAATGGGTTAATTTAAGTTGTAAGAGCTAGTTAATAATAAGCCTGAGCTAATAGGCAAAACAGTTTGTAATTAGTATTAAGCCTCAGAGTGGTTATTTGGGAACTGGTGGACTGGAGAGAAACCTTGAGTTACAAATGTCTGTCTTCCTGTATTAAAATGTAAGTTCCATGAAGACAAGACTTTCACATTGTTTCATTATCACTTTCTCTCTGATACCGAGAGCAGTGCCAGCCATAGACCACAATCAAATATGCAACGGGTGAGTGAATGAATGAATGAATGAATGAATGAATGAATGGACCTGGCAGCAGATGCACCGCAGTGGGAATCATCTTGCAGTCACGGTTCACTTCACTGAAAGAGACAGCAACATGAACACCAAAGTTAGAACCCTAGTATCCAGGGACTTCAGAACAGGAGGGAGGAGGGTGGACACAGGGCCTGAGGAAGCCATGGCTTTGTAGGAACCTAAATCAGAATATTTACAATGATCACTCATGGTTCTGGGATCAATGACAAAACTATTCACCTTAGGCCATTTCCTTCCCAGTCCTACATCACTCAGGATGCAGAACAGAGATGAGCAGACAGGACCCCAAGGTTGTTGTTATAAGAAACAGAATCAATGCATGTAAAACATAGGACATATAGGAAGCCTTTTTTTAAACCGAAATCTTTGTTCCTATTTAAAAACCTGTGTTGATGAGTAGAAGGTTACATCATTGATAAACTGGGAATCTCTGTCCTTGCTGTCCGTTTTACTTTAAGGAATACATTGAATCTGTTTTAAATAGAAAAGCTGGCAGTAGTGTCTTTGGTTTGATGGAGGACAGATCCTGCTACACACACAATATAAGGACTGCCAAATGCAAAGAAATGACCTCTGAAATAGTTCGGGTCATGGTCAGGCTCTGTTTGTTTACCCATAGGTTCCATCTCCCAGGTTTGCAGGGCTCATACCTTGGGAAATCTGTCTTCCGGAAACAACTCTGTCCAGCAAACACTGACTCAGTACTTGCTCTCCCCGGGCCCTTATGCTCCATGCGGTTGGCTATTCATGGAGGCTTGAGTGAGCTTCTGATTGGGAGGAGGATAGAGACTAATATCTCAGATGGAATTAGGCATTGATGCAGATGGTAACCTCATCAGCAGCGGGCCTCAGGGGTCAGGGGCCTTCCAGACATGCAAATTCTCCACAGAGGGACCTGTTTTCTCAGGAACCCTGAGGAGTGGGGGTGGGGGGAAGTCAACTGGAGAGGATGAGCTGAGCTAGACTTCAGCAGACAGACAGTTCAGGATGGAGGAGAGGAGGCTGCTGCTCCATGTTTGTAGAGACACCCTCCTCCTAGGTTTCAGTCATTTGGAAACAGACCGCTGGTTGATGTCTAAAGGGCACAGCGCAAGAGTGTGCCTGCAGTTCTTAGGTGATGACTCCATTTACATCCCTGAAATCTAGGGCCTCACTTTTGCCCTATTAGGGTACCTTCAGCTCCAGTATAAATAAAAGAAATCAGAGCAGCTTGTCAGGGTCTCTCTGATGACTAAGGTTGATGTATTAAAATCTAACCGGATTTATAAAATGTACTCCATCACTTTAATTGAATTTGTAAAGATGTCTGATTTATGAAGCATTGCATGGACCCTTCTGGCTAATATTAGACTCACATATACTAATCACCGTGATGTCCACAATGTCTTTCTGTTCTGTACCCATATCTATTGCAGATCTGTGTATCTAGAGTTCCTCTCGTGGATGGGAGCATCTCCCTTGTCACCCTTGTCTGCCCTTGGGCCTAGCATGGGTTCCAGACACGTGGCAGGATCTAGTAATATGTATTCAGAGCAGGTGCTGGGGCTGGAGGCTGAATGGGACCAGATTTGGGACCTTCCCCTTACAGTGTGTGACCTTGGGCAAGTTAGCATCCATGTATCTTGGCTCCCATACTTGTAACTGAAAAGGAAATAAGCCCCACCACACAGGCTAATTGCCAACCTTAATGAGATCATTTCTGCACAATGCTTAGCACTGAGCTTGGTGCATTGCAAGATTTCAGTCATTGTAATTTTAATAATTATATGACGATGTGAAAAACTGGTAACCAAGAGCAGGGTCTCTGGGGTCACTGTGCTGTGGTCATGTCGTGGCTCTGTCTCTTGCTACATATATTCATGAGGATGTTATGATTGTTTGTGCATGGTCCTTGTCCTGCCGGCTGTCAGATGGAGGTGTCTCCATCTTGTACCACTAAGGAAAACATTTTGTATAATACCTAGCATGCAACTGAAGAGGATCATTTAATAATAAATACTAAAACTGGTATATATTCAGATGTGTGTATATATTTGATGCTCTTTTTCAAAAATATTATCTTTAAAATGGATTCATTAAGTTTACAAATAAATCAGTTTGACAGGCAATTTCCAGACTGTTCTCAATCAAATGTCCAACTGGTAGCCATGGGTAGATCACATTTAGAATTTGCAAGGAAAACTTATCCCAAAAATTTACTCAGACATCCAGAGAGGGAAAGGAAGTGGTGTGTTGCTCAGTGTTTGTTTGTATTCCATCAGGAGTTAGTCCTGCCCTGGACTAAAGATGCTGGTTCAGATGCTGGTGCTGAACACAACTGCCCAGGTCCTTTTCAGAGAAATACTCAAAAGCAAGGAGTCTAAGAAACTGTCCCAGGTGCCTACAGAGAATGAGCCAAGAAGAATAGTCTAGATCAGCTTGGGGAAGAAAACACAGCATGTGATCAGGACTTTTGTGATAAGCAAGTTTACCACTCCTGATAGGAAAACCAAAGGAAGCCCTGTGGAATCCTGAGACCTGAGATCTCTGATAGCCCTTACATCAGCCTTGCAGACGTGAGGCAGAGTGTGAGACTGAGAAGAAAGTAGCCCTGTGGGTTTCAGAACTGGAATACCAAGGCAGCATCAGCAAGGACAGATTCAGGGTCCTTTCTGGATCTTGCTGTCCTGGGAACTTGGACCTACCTGAGGTCGGGATGAGGAGAAGTTAATGAGTCAGGTGACTGCACCACGAGGAAGTGCATTAGACAGCATAGTGTCTTGGCTTCTCTCTTTCCCTACCGGCTCCACTCTGTTTCACGCTACCCTTGAAGGTGGTCTCGTTTCACGGGAGGGACCACACAATGCCTGGCTACGTGTATAAAGCAACTGCAGAATGTTGTCCGAGGGTATCTAGTCCCCTCCCCTTCCTTCGCATGGGAATGCTCTTGCCCCCACATGCAATTTTAATATCAAAGATCATTTTTATCAAACCACTCTCTGTAATCAGAATTTAAACACTATCCCAACATTTTTCTTGCAAAACAGATCTTGAAAGGCCCAGTAGGCCATCCTGAATTACTGATGAGATCCTCAGTGAAATGTCTTCCGTTGTTACTAAAATAAATCTCTCCGATTAGATTTTCCACATAAAAATTGGGCAGCATTTAGGCTGACTGGTTACATCGGTAGAAAATCATGCACTTGCTAAAGCTCTACCAGCAGTGCTCATGGTCATTTATTTCTAAACAAGGCAGGTGATCTTGTTACCCAGGTTGAGGAAATCAGTCCATCTACAGAGCCAGACACTGCAGTGTGATGCCATGACCTTCATTCCCCAGGGAAAATGTACATTTCTTAAAGGTTGTTAGATCCGCAGGGCTGCTGGAACACAGGATGGCTTAGAGCAACGGGAATCTATGCTGATGCCACTCTGGAAGCCCACAGTCAAGGGTCAGCAAAGCCACGCTCCCTCCAGAGCCTCCAGGAAGGATTGTTTTCCTGATTCTCTCACTTAATCTGGTGACCTCGGCTGTTCATTGGCATAGAGCAGCCATCTCCTTCTCACCACGTTCTCTCTGTACAAATTGCCCATTTGACAAGCAGCTGGACCTGAAGGCTTGATGGCACGGGCCTGTCCTCCCAGCTACTCTGGAAACGGAGGCAGGAGGATCACAGATTCAGTGCCTGCCAAGGCAGACAGACAACGTGATGAGATCTTATCTCACACTTTTTTTTTTTAAAAAAAAAAGTCAAATAAGGGCTGGGAGGGGGTGGAGCACTGGACTAGCCTAGTGTATGCAAGCACAATCCTTACTACTGCCAAAAACAATGTCTATTTAGAAACGAAAAAGACAAAGCTAGAGCCCAGTCCCACGCAACCTCATACTCATCCGGTCACATCTGAGCAGACCCTGTCCCCTTCACTTCCACGGGTCACGAGTGTTAGGACTTCAGTAGAGCTTTCTAATGAAAATACAATTCAACACAGAACACCCGATATTCTGCCCACCCAAGAGTTCATAATCAGCTCATAACCAGATCCTCTCTGCTTTTTAAACTAATCTTTCATAGGCTGAGCCAAAAATCTGTTCCTCTGGAGGGAGTTTCTTCCATTGTCCCCAGGAGGCAGTTTTCTCGTAAGGACTGGACCGAAAGGCATCTTTGTTTGACTTTCATATGACCTTGGAAAGTGAGTCTTGTGAGTCTCTTTCTGAAACTCATCTTTCTTTACCCTTAAATCAGGTGCTGTGGAGATGTAATAAGATACTGTGTGTGACGACAGCTTTGTAAGGTGTGATGTGAGCGTCCCGCCGTGAGTCTCTTAAACATGGCTCTGCAGAGGGCAACAACACAGAGCTGAGGCCAGTCTGCCTGGATGGAAGCCCAGGTCTGCTCCCCATGAGCTGCGTGGCCTTGGTATGCTGTTACCTCCACCTCCCCGTGCCTCTGTGCCATCCCATAAAACAGGGCTGTTAGCAGCACCTCTTTTAAGAGCTTGTAGTGAAGATTAAATCGGAGTGATCTTTGAGAAGTTGCTTAAAAACTGCCTGCTACACGATCGGCGGCACCATATTACGTAACTCTTTGCTATTTTTGTCAAGGGCAAGGCCACAGCATTGTGTCCCGTGTGCAATTCCATCCCAGCTTCTGGTATAAAACAGATGCTCCAGAGCCGTCTGTAGGACGGATAAAGGGATGGAGACACCATTAAGCCCCCGCGCCCATCTTCCCTGTAACTGCTATGCTTCTCCAGCTGGTACCCCAGCCCTGTGCTATGGTACAAGCCCTGACCTGCACCCACTCAGCCTGACTTTTCCGAACAAAGTGTCGTTTCCCTCAACTTCAGCTGGATTGACAGGCCATGCCCAAGCCAACAAATCGTCCAAAGCGACCTGTGACTCAGCATAAATACACTTCTTCCCCCCACATCTTTACACTCTCCCCCTTTAGCCCCCCCTTTCCCTTAGCGCCATCCATATGACATCCAACCCTCTCCCCTCCTCTTCCTGAAAGTGTTGCACTTCTAATACAAGGAACTGTGCCCTGTGGCTTTGTCACAGACATGCTGATCTCAGTTTACCTTAAGTCTACTGGGCAACAACCAATCAGAATGCAAGGAAGCTCTATATGGAAGGTCCCCTGCTAGGTTGGGTTTAACTATTTGACAGCTGAGATCCTGCACTGGTCAGGAGATTGGAGGTGGCATAGGAGTAGACAGAGAAATGGCAAAGATACTTGACAATAGGCTTGGGAAAGTGGCTATTTCTATCTAGAACAGTATTTCCTGTGTTTTAATAAATGACACAGACACACCAATGCATACTTGCAAAATGTCAGCCTTTAAGGCCTGCTGTCTGTCTAGGTCTGAGTTCCAGGACCTCCCC
Organism: Ellobius talpinus; assembly: GCA_001685095.1. Taxonomy (NCBI): domain Eukaryota; kingdom Metazoa; phylum Chordata; class Mammalia; order Rodentia; family Cricetidae; genus Ellobius; species Ellobius talpinus. The sequence continues at coordinate 1,389 of LOJH01020821.1, read as the reverse complement.
CGGGAATCAGGCTGGTGCCTCTGTGTGGGTGGCTGCGTGCCTCTGTGCAGACAGTGCCCCCTTGGAGACCCACCAGCCTCTGGAGTTGGTAATGACTGGTGACAAGGGTGGCAGCCAGCTAAATCGTCTGAGTAGCCTGTCCTGGAACTTGCTCTTGTAGAACATGCTGGCCTCGAACTCACAGGGATCTGCCTGCCTCTGCCTCCCAAGTGCTGGGATTAAAGGCGTGCACCACCACTGCCTAGCTGAGTAGCCACTTCTTACCCCCTAACAGGACCCTGTGCTCTCAACTAAATAATCTGACTTAAGTCTATAACGTTGGTGTCCAGCACTTTCTGCTGAAGGATCAGGCTCTTGGCATTGTGTTCACATGGCACCTGGTATTTAACCCACCATGACCTTCACCACTCCGAACCTTCTCTGTCTACCAGTGTGTGTATGTGTTCATGTGTACAGGGATGTTCGTGTGCACGTGCACATGGAGAGTCCAGAGGGCAGCATCAGCTGTCACCTGCCTACCTTGTCCTTCAAGATAACATCTCTTATTGGTCAGAAACACTCGAAGTGGTCTCGGCCAGCTGGCCGTGGGGTCCCAAGGATCTACCGGCCCGTCTCCATGTCCCCAGCTCTGGGGTTACAAGCTTGTGCCACTGTGCCTGGCTGTTCCCCACTCTGAACCTTGTTACCAATTCATGTCAGAGAGTGGGGAACATGAGAGGGTTGGCACCTCCCTGTGGAACAAGAGAAGGAAAGCCATTGGTGACATCCTCTGCATGACCCTGTGTAAGAGCTTGGTGCTGTGGTCTCTGCAAATGACGCAGCCAAAGAGGCCAACCCTCCCCTGCAGGAAGAGCCCTAGAGCCACGCTGTGGATATTTCACATTTGGTGCCCAGAAATTCGTTTCCCTAAATCTCTAGAGACTGAAGGGTTGTTTTGGTTTCACCGACTCCTCCTTATGGGCAGGTTTCCAGCTCTAACATAGAAAATTAGGAGGAGGAGCAAACTCAACCATCAGGACAACAGTGAACACTCTTGCCCCGTCACGTGACACACTGTGGAACAACAAGGCTGCCAGGCAATCAGAATCCATTTTTTAAAATCTACGCTTACATCGGCTTTGAGATGCCAAATGCAAGCAGCTTGACCCCTTGACCTTTCTTCTCCATTTCTTGTTTTATCTATTTTAAATTGTCATGGAAATAAGGGCGTGCACCAACCTCACTAATTCCCAAAGGAGCGGTCAGTTCCCTGGTATTCACTGAGTCAGCCTGAGCCTGCCTGCAGAGCGTACCTGGGACAGACAGCGTCCCTTTCCCCAGCCCTCTAGTGAGGACATCTGCCTTAAATACAGATGCAGAGAGAAGCAGAAGCAGCATTCAAACCCTTCC
>LOJH01020820.1:7125-27206 GCA_001685095.1 Ellobius talpinus | reverse complement strand
AATCAACCTTTGTCAGTTGGTCCTGCCACTTAAACATTCTAGTGCCAATCAATAATGGCAAGAAGCAATAGACCCATCTAGCACATCACCTCTCAGCATCCACATGCGAACTTGCGCAACTCTTGCTTGAACTGCTAACCCTGCTGATTTGATTGTTCGCCCAACTGTCTAGCTCCTTTTGTGGTCTTTTATCTGAATTTATTTGTCTTTGTCTCATCCTGACTCCTTACCTAGAAGGTGTAAGTGCCACAAAGTCGAAGATGGTAGACATTAATATTAATATCCCAAGCATGAGGTTCTTTGCGCTGGAGACTTCAGTAGTTGGTTTGATATGAGAAAGATGAATCGTAAGTAGAATAAATCTTCCTAGTGTCCATGAGTAGTCAGTGTGGCAAGGCACCATACAGAATTTTCATCTCAATGGGAAGAAGCTAATTGGGTCAATTATTAACCGAGCTGCAAATGCAAGCTAATCTGTCACCATCCTCCGGACATCGCAACACTAATTCCTGTAGACTTTCTGATTTCTGCCAAAGCCCAGAGCCTAGCTCAGCCTGACATCCTCTGGAGACTAAACTGGAACAGAGGCAACTGGCTAGGCAAGCCAGTCAGAGAGTTATGTAATTTGGACTTAGATTTCGTTTTTTCCGGAAGTGAAATAGAAAGACAACACAAACTCAGGCCCAGGTGTTTTTCTGCTCTGGCCCACGTTCTGCTCGTTAAACACTCAATCCAGGGCAGTTGTGCTCTAGACTGTTTACCCGTGGGTCTCCTTTGCATTTCGTGTCACCCAGGGCCTTGTCTGCTAGAAGCTTTGTGACACATATTTGGTGCTCACGCATTTGGGATTCTGGTGTACTGATGTCTGGTGTAACGGCTAAGTGGGGCTCACATCCTGCTTATGCCATTACTATGTGCAAAAGAAGACTGGCTAGCTGGCCTTGAGCTCATCTATAAACTACACACAGTATCGATATCTCTTCACAAGAGGCTTGTAGGAGTTACGTGGAACAATATCTTTAAAATAGTACAAATTCTGCAGGGGGTAGATGTTTAACAAATGTTTGTAAGTTTTTTAAAATGTGGCATAGTTCATTGCCAGTGTTGGAGACAGAGAATACCACGAAACAACACAAGCAAGAGTCAGATTATAACTGGACATTTAAGGTTTTACAGAGATTTAGAAACACCAGGAAGAGACCTGGGCTGACGGATCATCTTTAACAGTGAAGGCGTTGGATGAGTGGAGACGGTTCACCTTTTTATTCTGGTCCCCAGTGCACTGGGCCTTGTGGAAATTTACACTTCCTACTGTAGGGAGACTTCTGGGCTCAGGAGACTGCTCATAAGCTGAGTTAAGTCCACGAAGAATGTGGTAGGAGTAGGGAGACAGAGTCCTGTGTCATTCCCCAAATGGAAGCTGCCTTACCGGGGAGCTTCTGCGCTGACTCGTGCATGGGGTCCCTTCAGAGTCCCTTCTGCTCATTCTCATTAGTGTCTCCTCTTGGTCACCAATCTTACAGAGAAGGGTTTGTCTGAGATAACGTCAGAGAGCCTCGTAGCTTGAGTGACACCTCAGCGTGTCACAGTGAAATGTGCTCGCCGCTGACTCTGCTACTGGTCTTCACTGCTACTGACTTCCCACATAAGACTACTCCATGAGTTCAAACTTCCCTTCAGTCATGTCTCAAGCCTTTAGCTGGAGTCTGGATTGAAAGAATTTTCTGACTCACATGATTTCCGTCTGTGCTTTTTAAAAATGCCAGATGTCCACTGCCAACCTAGTTTTTAAAATTCATTCTACTTAATCTAATGATCTCAAGCATGCCAATATTTAAAGATTTCTTTGAATCTCACTCACTCAGTTTTAGCCAACATGACTGGGATTTTCTTTTCTCATGGCTCAGTTTAATTTTTTTGTCCTCACAAAGGTCTTTCCTCTGAGAAGGGGCTGCTCTCCCCCTGGCTTTTAACATTCTGCAGACCCTTGCTGACAGTTACTCTTCCTTGAAGACAGGTAGTGGCAAATGCCATTGGTGGAAAACCTTGGGCTCTCCCAGGAGCTTTGCAGATGAGGTCATACTTCTGGGGTTTTGAAGCTTGGCCTGAATTTGAACCCTGGCTCTGGGTCTTTGCTGGCTTGTGTGTGCAGTGGACTGGCCACGCACCCATTGGCTCTGCACTGTAATGTGCGTTTTTATTATCTTTGGTCATTTCGTAGTCAAAAGACACCTAGCTTTTTAACTACAAAGGACATAGTCCTTGAAATAGTCCATCCTGAGTCAATAGAGTTCAGTACCCTCTCTGCTCAGTCTCCTCCCAGCCCTGTTTCCCCACCTGCTGGGGTCTGTTGGGAGCCAGGGCACCAGGCAGGAGGGAGAGAAGGACAGTGGATTTGAAGGTTAGTGTTAGCTTCCTGTTAGGTCGGTTAGTGGAGCACTGAGGGTGCCAGATTGCAAAGCCTCCAGAGGCTCAGGAAGGGATGCAGTGATGAGAACAACATCTGGCCCGCCAGTCTGGAAACACAGAAGTGGTGTTTGTCACTTTTCTCATCACTGCTCTGTGCACTTCCAGACATTATATACTGTGTGTTCCTGTGATGTTTGGAAATGTGTACAAATGGATTTTGGTATAAAGGTTTCGCTGTGGCGCTTGGAGATCCGGAGTGAGCTGCGCCAGGGAAGGTTTCCTATGGGAACTGAAGGTGCTGGCTCCTAACCCAGATGGGATTGCTTAATAATTTAGAAAGCTATAGTTTGAGTGGGAAATGCAGCCAAATTGAATAAGGTGGAAAAAAGTGTAAAGAATTAGGTCTGGGATAATTGATATCTAAGAGCGTATTGAGAACTGTGTACACCTCCAGGTAAAGGTGTAGGAGAAACTTTGCAGCTCCATGGAAAGAAAAAAAAGGCCTGCTGCTTGCATGGTTTTCTTTTAAGCCTTTCAGTCATTACAACATCAGTCTTCCTGTGGAAACCCCAGAATCCACTCTTGCTGAAATCAGTGTCAGGGACATAGACCTGTTAACAGCCTGTCGGGACAATTACTGATGAGAGACAGCTTTCTATTATTTTCTTAAAGCTTTTATGGAATCTCCTGCTGTTTCATAGAATTTCAAATGGGAAATCAGAGACTGTTTTTCTGTCACAGGCTGTTAGTAGAGGTTTTCTCCCGGTGAGTCTTATCCAAGGCTGTCCTTCCCAGCCCTACCTCAGCTCTCTTTGTTCACATCTAATGTGTCCCCAGTTCTCTCTCTATGGATATGGTTTGTCTGCACAATCAATCAGATGTGCTTTGCTCTTCTCCAGTTGGGTTGTAAAGCCTTTGTTGACTGACCACGACCTGAATGTTACAGCCATTTGGAGGCAGTTGGGTGGTCTGTGGAAAATAAGTCTCATTGGAGGATGACAAGGTGGAGCAAGTCTGGAGTCAAGAGTTTGGTTTGGATCTCAGCTAGCATAGGAAGTTGATAAATATTTCCTTGGTAATCTGTGTGAATCTCATGGGCTAAGAGCCTTTTCAGACCCTGAAAGAGAAAATAAATTATGATAAAATTATGGTCTGTGGGAGCGGCTGTCAATTCTAAAATGAACCAAAAAAGAAAAATTCTCAAGTTACCTAAGCAATGATTCAAGAGGATACATAGCTATTGTCATAGAATTTATGGGAACCTTTGTGTAAGTTTTATGTTTGAACTTTTAGGAGCATTTATAGAATTAATGATTTTTTTCCTTTTAGTAAATTAAAATGCAAGCTCAGTATGTTTCAAAAAGTGTTATGAATGCTATAAGAAATTAAAAAAATATGGACTATGGATAAAAAACCCATCCCACCATGATAATTGGATTTTCACTAGTTGGAGATGTACATGTATGTGGCTGCCACACACACACTCTTGCTTTACATCAGGTAGATCAGGTTGTCCATATTACCCATCTTCTTATCTTTGTAGTATTATTTTAGATGTCTATAATATTTTATTTTATCTCTACTTAGCGAATACCTGTATAGAACATATTATTTGTCCAACATGATTTATAAATATTAATTGCAGATATAAACTCAGATTCTATAGTTTAGCATCTTGCAAACATTTAACTTTTAGGTATTCCATGTCAATTCTAAGTATTCTTGCAATGAGCCTTTCAGAGAAGCTAATTCTCAGTACTTTAGAGTAATTTTTCAGAAAATGACTAGCTAGGTCATACCTTAGCTCTTCATAAATATAAAGTACAAGATACCAAAATACATATTTTAAAATATTTAAGATTTATGTGTCATTTAAATACATTTTATATATACACATACAGTGAAATATGTAAATATCTTTATTTTAAAAATGTGTGTTAATGCATACCATTTCATTTATCCTGCAGAAATTAATGGAGTGTGCACGTATGTTCACATATTTGTGTTATTAAATATACTGTCCCCAGAAAGATCAAACTAATTGCCAATATTATACTTTTAACAGCAATATGTGAACAGACTCCTTTAAAAAATTCTCATTAAACAAGCAATGAAAATCTAAAATATTATTAAAATAATGAAAAGTCATCTTCAAAGGTTTTTCTTCTTTTATTTTGCTTTATTGAGAAAGAATCTCACTGTAGGCCAGGAGAATTAGTACTCAATGTATAACCCAGGCTTTCCTTGAATTTATGGCAACCCGCCTGCCTCATCTTCCAAAGAAATCTTGGCTTATAGGTCCAAGATGTCATGATCAGCTGGAAAAAAGAACTTCCTAGTGATGGCATTTACCTTTTTTCTTTTCAATGTTTGCAAGCATTTTGGAAATGTAAGGCAATTGCCTTTTGACAGTCTGCTGTCATTTCCCCTTGGTCATTTGTTTCTCTGGTTACAGTAGTTATCCCATGCAAAGTGTTACTTTTCGGGTTATCAACTATATCTATTTTTTTCTTTGTGGTTTATGACTTTTCCTTTGCATTTTTGCTTATGTGGGGGCTTGCATGCATTATGTATATAAGCATATACATAATTTTCCATATACTTTTATGGTTTTATTTACTTTATTGTACATTTTTAATCCATCTGGAATTTATTTTGATCAGCACGTTTTTTATGCAATCACTTAGAATACTCTCAAGTACGTACAAGCACATGTCGTCTATGTGGTTTGGAATAAACATTATGATGAAGCATAAAACCAGGGCTTAGCAGCAATAATAATATTTTTAAAATTGTCGTATGGTAACTTCTCATGTCTGTTGTTAAGTGTAACCCACAGCTTTGTATATGTTATTTTACAAGCCAAATCACAAGCTTGGTTTAAAGTGTCCCGGGCTAATCAAGGTGTGTCTGGTAATGAACCAGCTTCCCAGATAGCCTGAGACACACTTGGGTGTGAGACATAGCCACATAACTATAAACATGGCTTCTCCGATAGGCTCCTGCTCGTCTTTCTACCCTGCTCTGGAACAGTAATCTGGCCAGTGCCACTGTCTCTTCTACTCCACTGTCTGTCTGTTTCCTTCAGATCCTTCTCCCAGGGTTCTTGCTTGTTTTGTTTTGCTTTAGTGTGGCTCTTTCTGAGATTACGTATGGGTACCAGCATCTCTCTTCTTGACAGTGTTTATTGACACGATTGGCATTTTATTGACTTTCTGCTTTTAATCTAGACAAGCCCTGCATTATAAGCCGGGTTTCCATTTTTAGGCGACTGTCTTCATGTGGCTGTGTGCTTCATCCCATCCTTTAAAATCTCCACCGCAGGCAGCACCATCTGCTTGTGTTTTCCAGGATCCCAGGCGCTTACCTCCAGCTTGGCCTGCTGCAGGCTCCAGGAATTTAGCTCTCAGACTGTGCTGAGTCCAGTCAGCCAAGACCTGATGGAGCTCTGCTTTCTGGCCTGCAGCTGCACTTCATGTCTTCTCTTTGCCCTTCTATTTCTGTTCTTTAGACCAAATGTGACACATACCTTGTCGTGTATGGGGTGTTTCTTCTATTAGCCCTGAAGTTCTCATGCATTCTGTCTTATTTATTGACCATTAATAACACCATTCATTGATCCACTCAGAAGGATTTCCTGTGTACTCATTAAGTACTAAGGCCTGCACTATGCATTGGGCATGCCCATGCAAATCAAAGAAAGCAGCAGGCTCGCTGTCCTCGCTGACTTTATGGTGCAGAGGGGAAATAAATAAATGTCATTGCAAATTGTGACAAACGCAGTCACAAGTAAAGGTGGGAGGAGCTAAGAGGTCCCTTAGGTCTTTATTTTCTTGGGCCACNGGGGTGTCCTGAGGAGGAGATGTAGGAAGGCAAGTCACGAGTGGAGAACATCCATGCAGAAACCCCAGGGTAGAAAGAACAGCATGCATTTCAGAACTGAGAGGAGACCAAGCAGAAGCTGAAGATGGGATGAAGTTGATTAGTCACAGCTCAAAGTATGTCAAGTGATGAAGGTGCTCATTCCCTGTCCTTTTAAAGAAGTTATCCAAGGAGCAGTGGTTACTAAGTGGTAAAAATTTTCTTAATTTTTTTAGCTACTGTATGGCCCAGTCACTCAAAAGCCTATTAAACACTTTCAATATAAATGGTCATAAATCAGGAGTTTTAAGGATAGCAAAGATGAAGGGGATAGATACATCTATCCTCAGGACGCTCACATTTACCCTAGGACCCTAGCCATTCGCACAGACCATATAAGACAATAACGCACAAAGTAGTACAAATGCTTAGAGACACACAGACGAGTGTTTAGGAGGTAGCCGATGTATTGAGACAGGAGCCCTTCCCTTGCTGCTTCTCTTTCTTTCTTGTGAAACAGTGCCATTGAGAGCAAGTTCATTTACATCATTAGCCACTGAGAACTATAGTTCCACAACCCTTCCTGTATTCCCAGATACGTGCAAGTGCCATCATATCCTTTAGAACATATGCATTTCCTCCATAAGAACGCTTAGGTGCTTTAGCCGTCGCTCCTCCAGCCCTGCGCAGCCACCTCTTGCCTGTATGCACTTCTCAGTTCTATGCTCATACATCCTCATTTGTGAAGGATTTTTTCATCTAGAAAAAAATGTTTTCAAGGTTCATACACTTTTATAACAAGTATTGTTTTTTCACAATGGTATCCCACCATATAAGTATAGCACGTTTTGTTTGTTTGTTAGCTAGGCTGTCCCTACTTTCTGGCTATTATAAATAGCAATGATATGAATTCTTCAGTACGTGCCTTATTTGAATGGCTGTTTTGATTCTTCAGGGTTTATGGTGGGTTACAATCTTACTCCATGTTGAGTTGTTCAAGGAACTTCTTAAATGTTTTTCCAAAATGGCTGCTATTTCCATCCTCTCTAGCAGGAGTAGGAGGATTCTGATTTCTCCCTACATGACTGTGTCAACATTGCCATTGTCTGACACTGTGGCTCTAGTCCCCTAATGAAGATGAGACAATCTCATTACGGACTGGGTTTCCATTTGTGCTGTGAATAGCGGTATCAAGCGTCTTTTGATGTTTGGTATTAGAAAGTAGTGAATGCTCTTCAGCACAGGCCCAGAGGGGAGATGAAGATTTACTAGGCTGTAAGCAACACCAGGGCTTCTTGTCTTACTCCTCGCCAGAATCCGCACACTCTAGTGGTAGGGCAGAGGCAGCACGTGGTCAGCCCGGATGGCTCCTAGAAGGGTGACTTGGCCACCTCTGGCTGGCTGTGGCTTTCTCTTTCTGGTAATGGTAGCAGAATAATGATTTCTAAAAGGTAGTTTTTTGTTTTTGTTTCTTTTTTAAAACTGCTTTTTCCTTTTCTCATGTAAGGTGCTCAATCAATCGTGTGTTTATAAAGAAAATCACCGACAGCGTGTGTTTATAAAGAAAATCACCGACAGCACTGTCAGATAATCCGCAAATCCGAGCTTAGTGTGTTCATTGCCCTTGCATCCCTGAATGCCTTATGTTTTAGATTTACAGAATCATGCAAGTTAAGAATAAATTTTCAAAGAAAAATGTACAACAAAGAACAGAATAGCAGAGAGCATCTTGGTCAAGTGACCCCCAGCAAAGTCTCAAAAGTGACTTGGTGTACTTAAGTCACCGCTTTTCTTTAGTGGGACATGCCAATAACAGTTACTGGATATTAAAGAGACACTTCAGATCTTGGGAAGTTATTTCTAACTCGGTGAAATGTCAGATCCTTCGTTAGATGAGCAGCCAAGATGCTGCACTCACCAGTGGGAAGTTATCTCAGAAACTTTCGCAGTCTTGAAGTGCAAGCTTTGCTTTTCTCCGTTTGTCTGAGCCACTGACCTCTGAGAGACTACCAGAGTCAAACAACCTAAACTCACACTTGCATCAGGGTGCCCAGAGCAATCAGAAGCCCCGACCTCAGCTCCCCAGAAGGGTGGATCAAAAGGCTCATCTTATCCCAGGACCCCACTAGGTCAAAGGTCACATGTAATAGGAAATGAACAAATGAGCTGCTATGTTGATAATCGTCCCCATAGGCAGTCTCTCTAAAGAGAGACAGCAATGCATTTATTGTCCCAACCCCAGGATCTTTAGGAAGGCTAGAAGAAAGATATTCCGAAACACTATTATTGCTTTGTTTACTATTCGTATTTTCATTTTTGCCAACTGTTATTTAATACCCTGGAAGCTGTAAGTCTCTGAGAAGCATTTGCATAGCATAAGCCAAACTTCAAAAATCATTTTCCACCCAGAAACAGAAGGTTGGGATAGAAGAGATTCATTCTGCCAATTTGGCAGCAGGGAGGAGGCTGCAAGGCCAGTAAAAGACGCTCTGCTAATGTAATAAGTGCAGGCCTCCTGAGGGGACGAGAAGCATTTTCCATCACATTTATTTCTTGTGTTAAAGACTTAAGCATAAACCTCTGAAAATCCCTGAGAACCGAGTTTCTACCTTGCATACTGCGTTTGTGATGGATTTCCCATTTCCATTCTGTTAGTAATTCCTTGAGTTCATTTATTCCATTTCATTAAAAACTAAAACTGAGAGCCTCACAAGACCACCTCACTATCTGCTGCTCCTTATTGTTTCTACTAAACTCTTTTTCCACCGGGGCCTTCCTTGCTCAAAGGGGAAGACCATTTCCAGAGTAGATTCCTGGTGGGCAAAAGGGTGGCCAGTTGCCCTAAGACCTATTGCTTTGAGTGGGAAGATGGTCATATTTGATATTCATTAAAGACCCACTGCTTAAACAGGCCGGTGAATGACTGTCATGCACACAGTAAGAGTGACAGCTCATGGCTCACATTAGCTATCAGTTTTAACCAAGCAACAGTACCCAGATGTTTAATCAAACTTCCTCCCAGGTGTGTCTGCAGGCATATTTTATGTTCAGTTTACATGAAAATGAGCAGGCATTCAGGAAAGCAGTTCAGCCTCTGTAATGAGGGTAGGTCTCACTCAATGACTTGAAGCTTTTGTAGGAAAAGAATGACCTCCCTCAAACCCAAGGGTGTCTGACAGCAGGCTGCCTTTGGGCATCTCTTCTCTGGGTCTCCCACCTGCTGGGCCACCTTGCAAACGTTAGAATTGTCATTCTCTAGAATCCTGTCAGCAAACTCCTTAAAAAAAAACCCATCACCCTGTGCGTGCACACAATACAGAAGCACATGAGCCCTGTGGGTTGTCACGCCTAGAGAACTCTGAGTGGTTAGTGAGTACAGGAAGACTTGATGGGCGATGCGTCCAGCGCATGGGATTTCTGAGAATGGAGTCAGTGAGTGATGTGTTATACGGACTAAGTCTAACATTGCATTGTGTGTGCCAAGGTGGCCTCAGAATGTCCACAGCAGAGGAAGGCACTGTAGCTCAGAGGAAACAGATGGGGCAAACATCTGTCAACCAAACACCATTGGATGTTATATGGTTGGAATCTTGTTATGTTTAATGTCTACAGAATTTCATATTTTCCCTTTTCTCTTAGCAGGATTTTGTATCATGCTACATAGGGTTACAGCTTTCTAAGTATTTTGGTAAACATCAAACCATTTATTTATTTATCCCCCACCCCAGATGGGGCTTCTTTGTGTAACAGTCTTCACTGTCCTGGAACTAGCTCTTATAAACCAGGCTACCCTCGAACTCACAGAGATCGGCCTGCTTCTGCCTCCTGATTAAAGGGATTAAAGGTGTGTACCACCACCTCCAGGCTCATCAAACCATTTTAAAGCATTATAGATAATGCTTCAGGGAACATTTCCTTGTACATGCATCTCTGCCCCTTAGTCACAGGTCTGGGAGATCAGACAGCAGGAGCATTTTCTTTACTATGAGAAATAGAAGGTGGAAAGTGGAATAAGAAAAGGTAAAATCCTTTATAGAAAACACAAAAATGTGCAACACAAAAATCCAATAGAGTGATGCCTTGCCATGTAAGTGGATTGACATTGCTTCTAGAAATAAAAGAGTTTCAAGTTCAGCTTTTAAAAATGAAGCTGTAGATGAGATTTGCAAGAGGAATCCCTCACAGAAATTACACAGAGAATCTGAAAATAAAGATATGGAATAAATAACCAGTAAAGTTACGGCACTAATGTCAGAAAAAAAATTTCAAGGTAAAAAGTTCTATTGGACACAGTAGATAATAAAATACCACAGCATTCATGAATAAAAATAAATAAATAAACAAAAAAGAAAGGAAAGGGCATGACTGCTCCTAGGTATGGTGGAGGAAAATGATTTTTATAGATATATGCGAGAGCATAGGTAGAGGCAGGGACATCTGGGATAGCGGACTTGGCCAGACTGAGTTGGGCCCTGCCGGGGAAGGAGAGAGGAGAGAGGAGAAATAGGTGCAGCAGCCAGGAAGCCAAAGGTACAACATTGAAGGGGCTGATAACCAAAATGTCTGGATTATATAGAGAAGAGCCTCTGTGGGAGGGCAGCCCAGTCCCCAGGCCTGAGAGTGCAGGGTAGAGGGTGGGTATGCCAGCCATATCCTGAAACAGGTAGGGATTGAGGGATGCTGGGAGATCCTGGAGGTCAGGTCCACTTTGTTATGTTAAATAGACACCTCAGCCATTTGTCCTGCATTTGAAACTTAACACTCCCTAATACTTTTATTTCACATTTATGTCAAAAATCACTCAGATTACATGGAGACTTTGTGAGCTTCTTAATTATGAAGAAAGCCTTATTAGAAATAGGTAGATAGGCTGAAAATTGGTAAATATGCAAGCTTTGATTAAGCAGATTGCGTAACATCGCAGACTTGTAGACTTCATTCAAGACCAAGAGTGCTCATTGCTCAAGTGTGCACTAAAAATAGCCAAAGGCCTCAATGCATTCAAACAATTGACATGAAGTATTTATATATACTTCATAAGCTTATTTATGCTTAAAGATTTTAAGAATTCCACAATCTATAGCAAAAACAATATCTCCATAAGTAAGGGCGATGATTTGAAATATTTTAAACAGTAGCTGTGAGTTAGAGGTACTATAGTGTTTGTGATTTAATAACTTAAAAGGACATAGACACTGTTGAAGAGGAATGAAATGCTGTATTGTACATTCACATATTAACTCTGAAGATCTAATGCTGCCCAGGAGAAAGGGTAATGAATGCATGAGACAGGAAGGTAGAGTGAGGGGTGTATGGGGAGAGCTTGGTGGGGGTACAGAAGGGAGGAGGGAAGGGACTGAGTACAGAGAATTGTGACATTTCCAGACTGAAGTCTATCACCTGCATTCTAACCTAAAAAACTGACTTAGAACACTAATGATAAGTCTTTAAAAGTTATAGTCAGCACAATATCATTTACATGAGTTTAAAATAGGAGACTACCATATGACTCAGTGGTTAAGAGCACTGGCTGCTCTTCCAGAGGACTCAGGTTCAATTCCCAACACCCATGTGGCAGCTCACAAGTGTCTGTAACTCCAGTTCCAGGGGATCTGACACCCTCACACCAATGCACAAACATAAAATAAAGTAAATTATTGAAAAAGAATATTATATAATTTGTAGCTATAACAGTTACATGTAGTAAAATTATATAATAATGTTATATTCTGATGATTACCTATTGCCTATTGGTAGATAAGCTGTAATACTTTAATTTATTGACCCTGTGTAAATCCATAGACCAGGGTGGCACAAACTCAGAAATCTGCCTGCTTCTGCTGGGAACAAAGGTGTGTGCCACTAAGCCCAGCACGTTTGCATGCTTAGCCTCCTTCCCCCCTGACTTCCCAACATTCCCATCATATTAAACAAGTAAGAATTATAGAGTAAACTTTTGCTTCCATGGCGGCAGAGGAGCACTACTTTAAGTCTGTAAAACCAATTTATGCTAACCACCCACTGACTCCACTCCACTGTGGTTTGACTGCAGTTATTGGTCATTTCCCCAGTCTTAAGAGAATTGTCTCATCCATCTTTTGCCTTCCCATCAAGACACATGCATACCTACTGAGTGTCTCTGATGTGCCCTGCATAGAACTTTGAGTCAAGAACATTGTGGAAGACCAAAGCAACTGGCAGCACTAACTGTGCTCGCTGAACTTACATAAAAGGAAAAAGACACGCAGCATGACTGCCTGGGCAGGCAGATCTCTGTGAGTTCGAGGCCGGCTTGGTCTCAACAATGAGTTCCAGGACTGCCAGGACTGTTAGACTGTCTTGAAAAGCAAGACAAAGAGGAGGAGTTATAAACTGATACTGAAAGTATAAACTGTGCTCAGCAAAAATCAATACCTCTCTGGTATTTTTGAGGCATGAGAACCCAGTGTTCATGCACAGTTAATGCAGCGACCTCTAGCTATTGCACTGATGAGCCGTGGGATATGCTGGTGCTTCACCCACATGTAGTCCCTCATTTCACTTCCATTTTCTCCTCCTTTGGCTCAGGCCAAATTATTCACTTTTGGGGTTCACTTTGTAGACCGCATTTCCTCTCCTGCCTAGTATTCCTACATGTACTCTTGTTCTCCATGGCCAGCCTTGAATTTTCCCTGCAGATGACTAGACTTGCTTGATGGTTGGTCTGCTTTGGGGTCATGTAGGTTAGGACCATATCTGTTTATTCCCAGTGCCAGGAATATACTATTTCATAAACACAGAGTAATGGCTTATAATGGGTGGCTTGATAAATGATGGGTATATGAGTGACTGAATGTTTTGCTATGGTGATGATAACTTTGGACATCCTTTTCATTATAATTTATGAATAGGAATTATAGATTCCCTTATGCTATTAATTAGAATCATTATCTCTGACATCTCCCTAAGTATGATTTCAACATAGTTTTGGGATTCAATGTGTTTTATTGCGGTCAATAGTCAGCCTTTGAATGTCTTTAATGTTCACCCTTTTATATAAAAGATTATTTAATTTATATTTAATATGCATTATAATGTATATCATAGTACAATATATGTACAGCCATACAACTATAAATGTATTTTGAAACTAGCACATTAAATACGTTACAAAATACAAAGGTTTTTAAAAGGTAACAGCAATGCGCAGGAATAGAAATCTGCTCCCCTTCCTTCTGTTTGGCAGGTGAGCTTGTGCCCTGCAGTCTTACTTTATGATTTCTGAGGTCAGGGTCCTGCAGATGGGGTTGAGTGGAGCCCTGCCCAGTACTGCTACCTCTTAAACACAGCTGCACACAGAATTCCATGGCAATTTTGGTAAGATGCTGAGGCTTGAGCCTAGCTCTGCCTCTGGAGACTGTTCTAGTGGCTACAATTATGCCCAGTAATTTACATTTCCTTTTATGTCTAGGTGTGGTCAATTGCTGCAGTTATATGGACCACACTTAACTAAGATGTAGAACAGTGCCCCTCTAATTTCTATGTACATTCAAGTCCTTTGAGATCCTGTCAAAACATAGCATGATTCAGTGATTTCAGGTGAAGCCAAGGCTGCCAGTTTTGAGTGGAGGAAGCATAGCCTCTGAAGACAGCTTCTTACTGGGCCCTGAGCCCTTAGCAGAATTTCCTGTACATAATTCCATCCTTTAGAATAAAGCCAGCAGAAACGAAGACTGCTTTTGTGAGAGAAGTTAGTCCTAACAGGAGACCTCCTGTGGCCTCTTTGCTGCCCTCGTTACAATTTTCCCATTTGAGAATTCTGCTTTTCCCATGATTTTCAGCTGTTGGATAATTGCAAGTAGAACACTTTGAGGAAAAATCGTATACTTCTTTTCCTGGATGGTTTCAATAATGGCTGAATTGTTCATTTTCCCCCTTAAGTTTATGATGTTTGCTTAGGGATGGTTTTCATCTAAGATCTGAAATAAAATTCTATCTTAGCATTACCTCTTTGCAAAGGCTACTGGGAACATGTAATATTCTGCTTCAATTTCACAGAAACTTTTGAGTGATCTATTATAGTCTTAAGTATCATACATTGCTTTCAAAAAGGGTTTTACGGACGTGTAAAATTACAAAAGTGATTATTAGGTCAATTATTTCAAAGTAAATTTAGAGGGAACCGGTTCATATTATAACCCCTAGGTTTCATTTATCCAGAAGTAGAAGAAAATGAATTGATTGCAATGTTCTTTCACATTGGAAAACTGTTTAGTTGTAGATGACCCTAAGAATCTGAATTGCCCCTTTTTTCTGAAGGAGGGAACTGGGCCAAGGTTTGCAGTGTAGTACCCCCGGAATTTCCTAATGCTCTATCCAGCCACCCCCGGGAGAGCAGATAAGAATCTCTACAGGTTGCAGCCTGGGCATCAGCAGTGTGTAAAACTCCCTGGCGAGTCTACATTCAGAGCTGTCTGAGGACAGCGCAGGTGACTCCAAAGCCCCCCTCACATCTCCATGTGACTCCTATTCCGCTCCAGTATGTTTGTTTATTTGTTTAGCCTGAGCCAGGTTCGAAGATGGCTTTACCTCCCCGCTTCTCTGTGGTTCTACACCCGTCTTCATTAATTAAACACATTTGGATTCTCCTGTGTCTTATTCTTTCTCTAGAAAGCATTTCTTAAGCATTTCCAGCTAATTAGAATTCATGTTGATGTTTTGGTTTGTTTGTACTTAAAATCACTTCTTGTATTTGAAACCACATTTTTTAATCTCTCCT
Organism: Ellobius talpinus; assembly: GCA_001685095.1. Classification (NCBI taxonomy): domain Eukaryota; kingdom Metazoa; phylum Chordata; class Mammalia; order Rodentia; family Cricetidae; genus Ellobius; species Ellobius talpinus. Next base: position 12,178 of record LOJH01020820.1, on the reverse strand, counting down.
GTTTCCTAGGAGGCTGCTAAATTAATGCATCTTCTCATTTAATTATCTGTGGTGCCTAGCATCCTATTTAGTGCTAGCACATAGAAAGAAAAAGAACTTAGCAAGATTTTTTTCTGAGTAAATGGTTCATCCCTTCTTATAATTCTCATACTGCAATATTTCATCAGTTTCTGAACCTTCTTACATAAGCTCTCCAGCACAGTTAAAATCATCAGTAACTGCCATGGCCTTGGGGTAGACCCCAGTATCTTTTTCTTGTTACCCATGGATTGCATTCTTCTTCCTAGGTGTTTCACCCTCCCTTGATAGGCTTGTGTCCCCACCCCCACAGGCCCCCTTCTCTCAGCCTTCATTATACAGTCAAGGGGATCTTAAAAGCATATTTACACAACAATGAATTAGCAATTTTAGCAATTAACAGAAAAGAGGCCATGAATTTGAGAGGGAGCAAGGGAGAGGGATGGGCATGAATGTGGGGGAAAGGGGGTAATGATGTAATTATATTTTAATTAAGACCACAGATGTGTATATTTAAAAGCAGAGTATTTTCTTCATTGTCTAATTTTGATTCTTATCATATTAGTAATACTTTCATAATACAGAACTTTTTTAAAATACGAAAACATAAATTCTGTATATTATCCAGGAAAAAAATCCTCCATCTACAGAAACATACTTTGTCATTTGCTTGTGTAGCTTCTGTGTTTCTAAGGTCTATTTCTTGTTACACTGAGTGCTTGCTTTATGAGTTTTCTGTAGAGATGTCTCCAAACCAGGTGTTGTTGGCATTGTGAAAATATTTCTACAGCTGCTTCTCCCCCCACGTTTCTCAGTTATGAATGCATGTAATTAGGAAACAAGTAAAATTATAAACCTTAATGTTTAAAATTCACGACAATTATTTGTGATGGTTTTGGGGGTCTTAAGTTTACAAGCTGTAATTTTAACAACACTGATGGTCGTGACTTCGAACTTACTGGCATGCCTTTATCATTTCCTCACTGAGAATTCTGGACTCTTATGCTGAGGCCAGATCTTCACAGAATTAAATAAGCATTTTTGTTTCTGCTCCATTATGTTGGAAAAACCTTAAATTTGAGATTAATAGTAAATTAATAGAATTACTTTGATTAGAATATTATCTATTAAAATGAGTGCATAGTTGCATTTCCACCTATTAACACTACAAATTTTATCTTTAAATATTTTGATTTGAATACAAACTTACATTCCTATGAGAAGCACTTCTTAGTTGTGCTATTATTCCTATAATATGGTATTGGAATCTATTTAATTATATTTTATATAATATTTTAATCTTTTTATTATTATTATTAAAAATTTCCACCTCCTCCCCTACTCCTAATTCCCTCCCCACCCCCTCCCCCTCCCCCCTTATAATATTTTTAATCTTGCACTTATGAATAGCTAGCATTTATTTCTCTTGTCTTTGCTGCTTTTGTTATATTTTGGTAAGACCTCAATTCTGTCTCACTTATATGCAGCCATTTGTGCTTTATATGATGAATTATAAATCCCTAAATGAATAGTGAATTAATAGCTTTCTATTGTTTCTACCTTCAGGGCTTAATATCTTTGTGTAGGCTGGTTCCTCGAATATACTTCATTTTCCGGTTTAGTTTTAGGTGGATGTGAGAATGCCCGCTGCTGCTGATTGGTCTCTTCAATGATGTCAAACCAACTGAATGCACATTACTGGTCATTGGTACCTTCAATGACATCAAACCAGCTGTCTATATTGTTGCTTCAGTTGCTCATGTTTCTCCTTGTGGTTCCCTCAACACTGCTTTCATATTTTTGCTTTAATACTAATCAAATGGCATTCTTTTCGTAACTGTTTTTATAGTTTAATCACTTATGAAGGAGATTTGAATTCCTATTGTTGTGCCATCAGGTCTGCCGGTAATACGGCCACATAGCAGGTGTTCAGGAAACATTGGCTCATCACTGAGCCAGGAAAGAGAACTCACACAGAGGCTGACCTCACCCAGCTGCAGGACTACCGAGGTACTGCAAGGAACTGTAGAACCACAGGGAGAAAATGGCCAGCTCTCTCAGCTGTGTTTCTTTAAAATGACCTGCCTGCCCATGTGCCTATGCAGGACCCCCAAACATGTATTTGAATGATTCCATCCTTTGTATTTCTTTTTGTGCCATCATAGCAGGGTGCTTTACTTAGATGCCAAAATGGTAGGCATAGGGCCATTCTTTCATGATTTTTTAAATAAAAAAATATGCATGTAGTTGATGTTTCCTGAATACCTTCTGTGTACTCGCAGCTGAGCTACTGTGGCAGAGTCTTCGTGATGTTCATGTCATGGTTGGAGAAGGTGGCCAAAAATGACCTGGCGTGAAACTACATACATAATGTCTAATTTTGGAGAGGCTGATAAAGTGGGAGTGAAGGAATTTCTTTAGGTACCAGTGGCCAAGGATGGAACATCAGAGGGGCCATACTGACTTGAGAGTTGAGAAGGAGTGAGTGAGTGAGTAACCCCTCCATTACCCTAGGGAATTTCTCAGGAAAGGTAGCAGTGAGCATGGGATGTTCAGGAGAGTGTTGGAAGGCCAGGCTGTCTGGAAAGGGGGAAGTTGGGGCTGCTAAAGAGACAGGAAGCCAAGGAGCAGGATGTATTCATCCCATCCGGTGCTCACAGACCACATGAGAGACTAGGAAATTGTATTTTAAGTGTGATGAAATATTTTTGGAATGGCTCAATTAGAGAGGTGTTATAAAGTGTTTAGTATGTGTAAAGGATCGTCTGACTGCTGTGGGGGAACAAAGACATTTTCTTGTGCCCCTAAGCATTGTTGTAACGTGTTTGCCCCAAACTGGCTGCTTTGCCCCGAGGACGGCATAGGATGAAGTCTGTGCTAGAGACAGAAATGTACATGCGAGAATTACAGCTCTTTTAATTTTGTTTCTGCCTCATTTTTCTTCTCCTTTTCCCTGGGGGGGGGACTTTCAACCATTCTTTATATGAAATATTTGTTTATTTTTTTACCTTCTTACATGCTTTGTTTCACCTATTTCTCGCCAACTTCACAACATCATCAACCACCACAATAGAGTCTAATAATCACATTGTTAGGTTTTTATATCTGGAAAGAGATTTTTTTTAAAGCTCCCTCTTAGTTCTTAGAAAAGAACAAACAGATGAACTGTATCCTATGTTTGACTGAACAACATCATTTTGAGCCATTATCAAGCAGTAGGCAGCCCACAGCTACTTGTGAAGGTAGCAATGAAACAAAGCAACCTTTAAATTGATTTAGCAAAAACACTTAGCTACTATTTCACGGTAGGGAAAACAATAATAAATCTTAAGGAAGAACCATCCCAGGACATTATGAGAAATAAAACTACCGTAAACTCATTGGTTGCTGTCAGCACTTATTTTTATGGCTTTTATACGATTGTTTATAGAGAGAATGAGAACTGGTTTATGCTTTGAGCTTAAGTTGAAACCACATGAGTCGCAGATCTGGTCTGCCTGCTGTCACAATCCTGACTTCCTGTTGCAAAGAATGATGTTGTGTTTCTGAAGCACTAAGAGGGAAACATGCCTGACCCAACCCTTCACCCCTCAATGACTGCTGAATGTTTCACCTGGGTGCACCAGTGTGCCCTGCCTCTTAGCAGTCAATGGTTACAATCTTTGTTTGACTCTGCCCTCAGAGACCAGTGGTATCACCCTGGTAGATCAAAACTTGCCACACAGAGGGTTTGTTGCCTCAAAACTGATATGTTAAAAATGGAAAGTTTGCATTTTTGTCTGCACTGAAGAGTCCGGTTGTAAATGTTTCCCAGCACTTCTGGATCTCCTGCGAGACACTAGGCATGTGTAAACACAGTTTACCCTCTCTGCTTCTCCTAAGATCAGCTCCTCCCCTACATACTTGTGATCTGTGGGCAGACAGAAAGCAGCCTCACATGCCCAGAGACACCCCTCCAACAGCCCCTCCCCTTTCAGCCTCCACATACTTTCTCTTGTCTTGTAACTTTTAGACTCTCAGCTGGAACTGGAGCTTGCTGCTGTGACACATCCTCTCCCCCCTCAAAGGCGATCCTTGAGTCTTTAGCTGATTAATCCCGATGGCATGCCCCATCTCTCCCTTCTGCCTTGGTGTCCTGGGGTACTAACTCATGATCCTGTGTGTATCATCCACACTCCATAGTTAAGCCTGCAAGGAGGACCGCATTGTGTACCTATCCATCCATCCTCCATGTCTTGCTTTCCTTCTCTCCCTGTTGCTCACAAATGGGGCATGAGAATTGAAACTGGTTTGGGGGAAAGTCCTTCCTTTCTTCTTGCCTGGGCAAATCTTATTCTTTCTTTTGGCATGACACTCGAGTAAACCTTTTTTTTCTTGATATCTTTCTTAAGTTTTCCTATTCTCTGAAACCATTCCAGAATAATCTGTTTTTTAACTCCCATGGCAATGTTGTACCATTTTTATAATATACACCATCTTTGTCCCTTTCTCTATTTCTACAGTTTATTAACACATTGTTAGTTTGGAGTAGGAGCCCTAATGTGTTCCCCTTTGCCCTTCCTGGGAGGTGAGCACAGAACCCTACTCAATAGATTTGTTGAAAGAATAAATAAAGCAAAGAAATTTTGTATTTAAGTGAGATATCTCTTAGCTGTTAGATGTGAAGGAAATTAAAGTATAGAAGCTTGAAAAAATAGAATATTTCTGGATGTTATCCTAAAAGTTTTGCTTCTAAGTGGAACATTTTTGTTTTACGCCATGTATTTGAGGAAGATGCCATATGGGATCTGATCTAGACTGGGATTAATTCCATAAGGTAACATAATGCGGAATCAGAACAAATGGGTGGGAGCTGCAGAACACATTTTCTTTTCAAATATGAAAATATGAGGCGACTTCCTGAGAGCTGGATGTGGAAATTGTCTGTCATGGGAATGAGATTCCTAAAAAGACACTGAGCATGTGTCTCAGGATATGATGCAGAGGGTTGGCCATCTGTCAGGCAGGTTCCAGAAGCCACTGCTGCAGGGCATTC
>LOJH01020819.1:8352-20581 GCA_001685095.1 Ellobius talpinus | reverse complement strand
TAGACCTGGATGGAGGGGGTAGGACCTTGGACTTCCCAAAGGGCAGGGAACCCTGACTGCTCTTAGGACTGCAGAGGGAGGGGGAGGCGGGAGGAGGAGGAAAATGGGAGGAGGGGAGGAGGTGGAAATTTTTAATAAAAAGACCATATAGAAAGAGAATTTGTGTAGAACCAGTCTTACATGCACCTTGCTAAAATGTAAACAAACTAAAGAATTGGCAGAGTAAAAGAAAAGGTAATATACATGTATACTTTAGGTAAAACAAAACAGTAAACAATACACTCAAGAGGAAAAACAGACCAATTTTTGGTTAATTTTGAATTACCATAATGAACAGTATATAGAACTAATTAAAGAATAAAATATTTGCTAACTAAAAAAAGAAATTGGACAGTAACTTTTGAAAGAAAAGGAAAGATGAAACAAAATGTACAAAATTAATAAAAGATAGAGATAGAAACAAAAGTTTTACAGATTGTTGGGAATATATGTAAGAAGAAAGCATAAAATCAAAACACAGTGAGCCCTAGTGCAGTCCAGCAAATCTAGCAGTATTCAGGAATATCAACTAGCCAACCATGCTGAAACCATATTTTGAGTGTCAGCAGTGAAAAATGATCATACTGATGCCTCCTTGAATGCATGCTTTGGTTTATGCACCCAAATTTCTTGAGTCAACATCACAAATCTGGCTAATGATCTTTAGAGTTTTGCTTGCCCCCTCAAGTTTGAATTTAGCTGACAGATGTGTAAAACCCCTATGTCCAGCTGTCATGTTATTGATTGCACATTGGTGAGGCTTATAAGTTCATGCTTTGCAAACTAAACTCAGTTGTACCTTAAGCCCATGTCCTGATGCTGAGCTGTCTGTATTTGAGAGCACGACGTAAATTTAGGCTATACTTTGGCTACTTCTATCTTCTGCTAGTGTTTGCATAGATGAATATGGAAGACATTGATCTAAAGTTCTCTTCTGGGAAATGAATGTGTATCCATGAATTTTGGGAGAAGGCCAAAGTTTTGTTCCATCTCTCTCTTATATATGAGTAAAGCCAAGTTTTGAAGCTGGCGAAGGACATACCTAAGTGAATTTAGGGAAAAAAATAAAACCATTAATGAATCCTACTTTTAAACTAAAATTAAAGCTGTTATAATATGAATCTCCCTTCTCCTACTCTTTTGTTATTGTTGTATTTAGCAGCTTCTCAGCTATTCTATGATTTGCACCATTTACTATTTTAGTTACTTGAAAATAGGGATACCTTCTCAGAAATGGGTTATAAGATGATTTCATTGCTCTAGGAAGATGACAGAATATACTTTAAAACCTAAACATAATAGGCTATTACATACACATATATGTGCATATATATAATATGTTGTATTTATACAAATCTACAAGGGTTAGTCTAGGTTCAAAGGGTCATGATAAACAAGATTACGTCAAGTTCAAGATAAAAAGGTTCAGTGAGAAATATACTAAACACATGATATATGAGACTACTGCTGCATGATGTATCTTTAATGTTTCATAATATATACTTTTTTACATGTAAATTATAAATTTCAATTTCTTTTTTATTTTTTAAACAATTTTTATTATACATACCAACTCCCAGCTTCCCTCCCTCCCCTCCTTCTGCTCCAGTCACCTTCTCCCACCCCACCCCTATATACTCCTCAGAGAGGGTAAGGCCTCCCATGGGGAGTCAACAAAGTCTGTCACATCACTTAACGTAGGACCAAGGCCCTCCCCTATGTATCTAGACTGAGTAAGGTATCCCTCCACAAGTAATGGGCTCAAAAAAGCCAGTTCATGCACTATGGTTAGATCCTGGTCCAAATGCCAGTGACCCCACAAACTGCCCAAGCCACACAACTGTCACTCACATTCAGAGGGCCTAGTTCGGTCCTATGCAGGTTCCTCAGCTGTCAGCTCAGTGTCAGTGAGCTTGCCCTAGCTCGGATCAGCTGTTTCTGTGGGTTTCCCCATTGTGGTCTTGAGCCCTCTGTCCTTATTGTCGCTCCTCCTTCTCTTTGACTGGACTCCGGGATTTCAGCCCAGTGCTTAGCTGTGGATCTCTGCATTTGCCTCCATCAGTTACTGTATGTAGGTTTTACAATGACAATTAAGATATCCATCAGTCTGATTACAGGGAGGGCCAGATCAGGTACCCTTTCCACTATTGCTTAGGGTCTTAACTGAGGTCATCCTTGTGGATTTCTGGGAATTTCCCTAGCAACAGGTTTCTCACTAACCCAATAATAGTTCCCTCTATCAAGAAATATTTTTCCTTTTTCTCCCTCTCTGTCCTTTCCCCAACTCGACCTTCCCATTTTCTCATGTTCTCCTCTCCCTCCACTTCTCCCAGCCTCCTCCCATTTCACCCTCCCCCTTCTTCCCCACACCAACCCAGTGAAGCTAGGTAACAAGGTGGGCCCTACGAAAGACATACATACATCCTACTGGGAAGGGAATATATATTTCATTTTCAAGGATACATTAAAAATACATGCAGTGAATGCATAAACCTGTAGCATAAGCCAGGCAGTGGTGGCGCACACCTTTAATCTCAGCACTTAGGAGGTAGAGGCATGTGGATATCTGTGATTTCAAGGCCAGCCTGGTCTACAGAATGAGTTCTAGGATGGCTAGGCTGTTATAAAGAGAAACCCTGTCTCGAAATACAAACAAACAAAACAAACACAAATCCTGGAGCATAAAAGTGAATTAACCTTATCACGTATGACACACTGTACAAACTGTATATGCTGTGCTTTTATATGGCCTACTACATAATTCAGTAGGGTTACTTACACCACAATGAGCTGCATATGATCTTATTAACATTACAGAAACATTATTTCTTAATGTCCATTATAATCTTAAGGATCTGCTGGTATCTATTATCTGTATTTTATTTGTTTAACAAAATGTTATGCAGCACCTGACTATATTTCATTCACTTCCCATTAGAATATAAGTGAATGAGGTCAATATGAATATAATCTCTGGGTACACTAATGTAGTCTAGATACCTAAAACAGAATGTGCCACCAGATGGGCATGGGACCCACACTTTGTTAAATGATGAATTGATGGATGAATAAGTGGATTAAAATCAATCAGCCTTCTGTATTGTGGAAAGTAATGATGAAGATACAAAGATGTACATTTTTGAGGATCTTTACCTTTGAAGAGAGTGAAGTTTAGATGGAAGAATAAATATGCAAATGAGAAATTGGACAATAACACTGATTAAATAATAACACTGGAAAATATGACTGCATAATTAATAAATGCAGTTGGACTATATGAAAGGCAGGTTTGTGTGTCAGGAATAACACTAGACAGCCATCCTTACATAAGTAACTTCTTAACCATGCTTCTCTCAATAATCTCCATATTTGTTCCTCAAACTACTCTAGGGAGGAATCATTTCTTTGGCCTGTCATCATTGCTCTATCTGGAGTGAATGGATTTTGTTCACATATCCCAGGAAAAGCAAAATGAATGCTTATTAAAAACATTTATTCAACAAATGTCTATTGGAAGAAGAGATTTTATTTACAAGAAGAAAAGACAAGCATAGTGGTTAGTTTAATTGTTCAAGATCATTCAGTTAACATCAGATTAGAATCCTGAAGCTCCTGATTCTAAGCCTGTGTTACTGAAAATAGAGCATGGTGCCAGCACTGGCCCTTGATTTTGTTCCTATGAGCAATTCTATTTCTCACACATAACAAAAATTTATTATTTGTTCTAGAATAGGGGCATCATTTCCCTGAAACAACCTCATTAGGCTCCAAGATGTCTAAGCTCTGTCTCTGTTTAATCGGTTTACTTGTGAAGGAGCAATTTGCTTTACGACCTCTTTGCAGAGTCTGAAGGGTTTATGACCATGTGGTGTCAACAAGGAGCCCTAAGATGCTTTCAGTTCCATTTAGTAACTCCAGACTCTTCAAACTGTAGGAGCCTATTTGTTCCAAAAAGACTGGAGTTTGAGCATTAAATCTGAGCATCCTCATGGTTTTAACGTTACTGTCAAAAGGAACAGTCATTTCTTATGGTCTGTTCCACAACCAGCATAAGATTCAATAAGACAGTGTGATCAGTAACAGTATGATGTATTTTTAACTGAAGCACAGACTCACCCTTTCACAAGACTTCAACCAGGCTGGGTGTTCTTCTTTCAGTAATCATATAATGCCTTTGTTAGTGGAAATTCAGATTTCTAAAGACCTGACAGACACATTATCTCCAACTTGATGTCATACTGAAAGGTACCATGATCTTGAAAAGATTGGGCTGTGTCCTTCCTTCCAAATGGATGAATTAAGTAATAAGAGAAATCATCGAAAAACTCAGAGAACTCAAGTCTTTTAATTATGCAATTAATTATCTCAATGTGGTTCTTAAGTCAAGTAGTCCAAGGCAACAATCATGCTGAGAGAGAGGACAAGGGACATTAAGGTCACAGCTAAAATGAAAGCAAATTCTAGTAACTGCTCATTCTTGTTATACTGAAAGGGAATGTTTGTGGTGCAGATGTTCTGTTGTAGCAATCTAAGAGTAAATGAAGAAATAATAAGTCGAACAGCAATGACTCTCTCAAATGCTACCCTCTGTCACAACTGTCTTTGCAACACTCCATTTCATATCTACCCTTTGCTGATCAACCAAATGACTTTTTTCTCTTTATTCACCAACAATTATATGACTCTTCATGGCTATTTGACAATGTTCACTGACCCAGTTTTTGATGTCTCAATTTCTGCAATACTAAAAAGTAAAAGAATTCCACTTATCTTTCCATTTTTTAGAACGAGGCTGCCATATGGCTGGGGAACTTTTGGTTGTAAGGCCATACAGAGAGTAGGGGCTAGAGTGTGGTTTCTCCAAAGTAACGCAGGAGAAAAGTGCTTGTGTGTAAAGATCTGGAACAAATCCACTTCTCCTTGAAACCACTACCTTGTCTCAAGAGAAGCTACTAGCATCACTGCCCTTGGTTGTTTGTACCAGTACAACAGGTCTCCCCACATCCACATCTTCCTCTTCTAAATACTGCAAGCTTCAACCAACCAACTTTACTATTTCATTCTAATGCTCCAAACCATAATGGTATTCTGAGTGTGCCACAAACTTCAAATTTTTTAATATACCTCATCTGTCCCATAGGCATGTCTGCACTCCTCTTTGCTCCTCACATCACCTCCACACCCCTATGCAGTGTAATGCTTCAGAAGAAATGCTTGTTTCTAAAACACACCCCAGTTTTTGCCATTTCTACCTACAAAACACCCATTTCTCCTCATTCCTTTCAAGACATATATTTCCTTTGAAATATAGATGCAGATTTACTTGTTTTATTTCCCATATACTAGGATGGGTACTTCATGTATATTCCTGTATTAGCATGTATTAGTCTCTTGTCTTGGTTTTCACTCTTCTGTACCCATAATTTCTATAAGAATTTCAGTACCCAGGAGACAGACTGTGAGTTATACTGAGAACTCAACCCACCAGAGTCTGTTGTACATGTAGGTGCTTAAACAAAGACAAGAGGAAGCCAAAATTTGCTCAGATATCTCTAGAGGTATCTTCCATTACCTTTCTCTATAGAATGTTTTTCTGACATTGTTTGATAACCTCTATTTTATTCCTTCATCGTGATGAAAATAATCCATCAGAGTTCACAAATCATAGTCCCTGTTGCTTAAAAATAGAAATTCTTCAAAAAATATGTTAGTATTATTCATTTAAGTTACCCCACAGATACTCTCATTGATAATAAGATATTACTTTTCTTGTCTGCTTATATGCACTCAGAGACATGCCATTTAGCCCCAGAGTGATTGAAGTTATTTGTAATGAGCTGGCTTGCTGATAGATATTTAGACACATACACTACCTGAGAGATTTCTTAGTCCCCAAGTTCAAACAGTTCAGTTCCTCCAACAACCACTCTTCCCAATTAGAGTCCCCAGTAGAATAAATTGCATATGAGCACATCATCATACAGCCTGAACAAGTTCAGTGATGAAAAAGCCAGTGTTCAGATAAGAAAGAATTGGGATATATTGTGTTATTAAAATGCAGCAGTGGAGGAAAAAGAATATGACAGTTGAAAATTGAGATGCATAGCACAGAGGTATATTATATATAGGACATAGACCTTGGACTCATGAACCTACTGAAATCATGGATGCTTACCCAAGATTAGGTCCTTTAACAGTCCATTATGAATGAGGTAAGTGACCATAAAGTCTTACCCCTCCCAGAGAGGCTATAGGCAACCCATGCTTGTAGGGGTATATATGGTACTTTTTTCAGTGGGTCACAACAGATAAATTAGCCTTGCTGCACTAGAAAACTCCTCACCCTGCCCTTAGGCAAGTAACTGACTTTAATTAAAAGAAGACATGGGCTGGCTGGTGGTGGCACACATCTTTAATCCCAGCACTCAGGAGTTAGAGGCAGGCAGATCTCTGTGAATTAGAGGCCAGTCTGGACTATAAGAGCTAGTTCCAGGACAGGTTCCAAAGCTACATAGAAACCCTGTCTCAAAAAACCAAAAATAAATAAATAAATAAATAAATTAATTAATAAATAAATAAGTAAAGGAGGACATGAACATAGGAAAGGATCACTTAAGAATAAGAATACTAATGGGAGAAAGATAAGAGCGATGATGATGGAGGAGAATGGAAGGTGAAATTACTAAAATTAATTTTACAAATGTATAAAAATGTCAAATAATTTAAAAATAGGAAAATATTCAGGAGTGTGTAAAAAATCTTTGCTAGCTATACATCTGACAGAAGATTGGTGCTATAATATGGAAAGAGTTTTTAAAAACTAGATATCTGGAAAATAAACAACCCAATTAAAAACATGGTATACTGAACTGAACAGGAAGTCCCCAAAAGAAATATGAAAAAGTAATTAATACTTATAAAATGACTAATAAATGCTAATAAAAATGTTTGACATCTTTAGCTGTCAGGAAAATGTAAGACATTCAAAGGAGGGAAGCAGCCAACAACCCTACCCAGCTGTGATATCTATGAACTATAACAATGACCAGCATGGAACAAAAACTCAGAGTGGTGTCATACATAACTTACAGGTAATGAACTGCTCCCTAATTTAACATAAGTCTGGCTCAACAAGGGAGAAATTATGCATGGTACTGGAATCCTAGCCAACTGCCCAGGACTAGTGAAGTCATGAATATTGGAGAAGAACCTACAACCACCACTCTACTAAACCAGAATTCTCCCTAACCATATTCTAAACATTTGTCCTCAATACTCACGGATAAGTGAGGTCTTTACCCCAAAAGAAACTTTTCTACAAATGGAAACACAACCAATCAAAATACAGTTGTGGATCTCAGTCCAAATGGATACATCTACAAAATAATGCCCACATATAAAGTTTAGGAAACATTGTGGAAGAGGGGACAGTGTAGCAAACTTTCTTATTGGACTTTCTTGGACTACTAGTCTGCAAATAATGAAAGTTTGGCCTTTAGCTTAGGCTTTTTTCCAACTAGCTCTTATAACTTAAATTAACCTGCTTCTATTAATCTCTGCTCTGCCACATGACTTTTACCTCTCTTTCATTCTTTATCTGACTTACTCCCTGTCTTGCTGGCTGTTGGTTCTCCTAATTACCTAAATTTATTTGTCATTCTTCTCTCTACCCCAGGAGTCCTGCCTATCCTTTTCTGCATCATTATTGGCCATTCAGCTTCTTATTAAACCAGTCAGAAGACACCTTGGCAAAGATACTTCTTCATGGTGTACAAAAAGATTACCCCACAGCAGGGCAGAAAAAAACTATAATAGCTAGAAGATGAGGGAATTTGCTGTCAGACTGTGTCTCTTAAGAATATTGGAAAGCTACACCCATAAAAATCTCACCACCATGACTGCCTAAACTGATCAAGGACAACTATAGATATTTCAGTTTGGATGTGGGAAACACCACAGGGCTTCAACTGTGCACAAGGAATTATAGACAAGTAAGGAATGCTGAGAATGAGAGGAATAGTTTTCTCCAGAGAAGAACATACTAGCTGGTTATCCGATATCAAATGACTAACCCTGGAAACATGCATACAAGTAATATTACACAGGTTAAACAGGTTATATTCAATAATATATAAGCATATGCATTTACATATATCTATGCAACAACTGTAAATGAAAGAGAGGCCATGCATTTGAAGAGATCGAGGCAAAGAATATGTGAAAATTTGGAGGGAGGGAAAGTAAAGAATAAATGGTGTAACTATATTATAATCTTAAATATAACAAAAATTAAAAAAATTCTTCAAGCTATTTCTTAATTTTCTTTTTTTAAAAAATAGACTTAAATAATAGATTTTGATCAATTTTATCCTCCTCAATCCACCAAGATCTACTTTTCTTCCCTACCTGCTCAAGTTTGTGTCCTTATTTTTTTAAAAAATTCATCAAGTTCAATTTGTGTTGCCCTTATACTCTCTGGTATATGGCTATTTACAATCAACACTCAAAACAAAACAAAAAGCAATGTAGACAAAAGTTTCTGTCCCGACTGGCTAACTCAGTCAGTAGAGCATGAGAATCTTAATCTCAGGGTCATGGGTTTGGGCCCCAAGTTGGGTACCAAAACAATAAGTGGCTCTCCTTCCAGCAGCAGCTATCAATTGCCACAATCTTCTCGACCAGGGATAGAACTTTGTCCCTTCCAATTATCCCAGGCTGGGATTTTGTCAATATTTAACCTTGCACGGGTTTTGTGACTGCTTTCATAACCACTATGAGTTCATATACGGACCTGTTCTACTATGTCCAGAAAATACTGTTTCCTTGCAGTTATCCATGATCTCTGGTCTTTACACTCTTTCTGTCCCCTTTACAGCAATGATTCCTGAGCCTTTGAAGGGGGAGCTATGAATGTAGATGTATCATTAGAGTCTGAGAATTCCATAATAATAAACATTTAGAATGGGAAATATCGAGAAAACAAATAATTACAAATTCTGGTGAGAATTTGGAAAAATGGGAGCTCTTCCCAATATTGGTAGGAGTGTAAACTGGTACAGCCAATATGGAAATCAGTGTGGCGGTTCCCCAAACAGCTAAGGTAGAAATGTCAAATGTCCCAGCTATAGTGCTCTTTGGTATATACTCAAAGGACCCCATGTTTTATTATATATATATATATATATATGTATTTCCATGTTTATTGTGGTTTTATTCATAACAGTCAGGGAGTAGAACAAGCCTAAATTCACATCTACTAATAAATGGTTAATGAAAATACAGTGCATATGTACAATGTACAAAACAAAATTTTATTCGGCAGTAAAGAAGAATGAAATTTTGAAATTTTCAGAAAATGGAACTGGAAAAAAATATATTGAATAAAGTAACCTAAACTCCAAAAGACAAACAGCACATAATCGTCCTTATATAAGGATCACAGCTACAAACTTATAGTGTGCTTTAACATCACATATTGATAACAACCAGAAATATTAAAAGTGGCCAGTAGAGGGCAGGAGTAGGGAAGTAGAACACAATGGAAAGAAAGTAAAGCTGATTTTTGGGTATTCAAAGATCTAAGCAGGAACTAATGAGAAGATGGGAAAATAAGATGGAGAAGAGAGAGGTAACTAAAATTAAGGACATATGAAAACCTCTTATTTTGTAATTTTATTAAAACACATGCTCCTGAATCAAAGTACCTTCTGCAAAAATATTGTTCTTCCCAGAAACCATGGACAATTAAATGAAAATCTCAATATGGGACATTTCCCACATGGGTTGTTGGCCATGGAGGCCACAGAGATTCTAAAAGTAATACATTTATTGTCACTGCTCCTGGTTGCCCATCAGACATCAGTGGTAGGACCCTATTGCAGAATATAACATACACTTCAGTCAAAAGACAAGAATAAATCAAGCTAGAGCTGATCTGGAAGCTTTCTCCTACCAGGCAGTCTTCATAGTGCCAGAAGGTGCAATGATGACTACTATGAAAGAAGTCATCAACAGTCTTATCCAGTCTTATCACTTATTCAGTGAATCCTGAAGGCTATAATAATGACATTTCAAGATGTGTTCTTGCCTACAACAGCAGCATGGCTACCATAGGGGTAACCAATAAAGTTTTTATTGAACTTAAGCTCTGCATCATTGGAAGAAATTAATGTTTGGTTCTGTACTTTGGTCAAGAGTCACTAGATGGGGAAATCATAGACCTTAGAGGGAGCCTACTACTACTGTTTTGCTTGTAGTTATGTTGTCAAAGTGCCCCATAGAATTCTCATATTTATGCCCACAAATTAAAGCTTATGGCCAGAATTAATCAAGAAAGCTTCTTACAGCAGTGGATGGTAGTTAACACAGAAACCCCTATGTGCAGGGTAGGTTTTGCCAAATTTATACAAGCTAGAGTCATTTTAGTGAAGAGGACATCAGTTGAAAGAGAAAATGCCTCTGTAAGACTGGCCTATGGGAAAACCTGTGGAAGTATTTTCTAGATTAATGATTTATATAAGAGTGTTCAGCCCATTGTGGGAGGTGCTAACACAGGTCAAGTGATCCTGGAGTGCATAAGAAAACAATTTGAGCAAGCCAGTAAGCAGCATTCATCCATCCATGGTTTCTTTTTCCAGCTTCCTGCCTTCAGTCCCTACCCTGGCTTTCCTTTATAGTGGACTACAAGTGTAGGCTAAAATAAATCCTTCCTTCTTCAGTTGCTTTGGGTTGTGGTCTTTATCACAGCAATAGAAACACTATGGCACACAAACTTGCCAAAACACTGAGAATAAGTGATGTTGGAGTGTTTGACCCTAAATTGGGAGGCTACACCCTTTAAGTCTCAGGAAACATCAAGGAAGAGGGGCAGAAACAATGAAATGCCAAAGGAAACATGCATTGAAAAGTTGTGTTCTAACACGACATAGCAATTGTAGTCACAGACTCACTGCAGCAACTGTGATTATAGACAAAACTGGACCCCTCAACATCCCATCATGTATCCAGGATGATCAGTAAGGTCTCACCCTTCCCAGGGAAACTATTGCTAATTAATTAAGTGGTTACTGGGAGAGGATCATTTTTTCCCAGAAATATCCCCTGGTAAGTTGCCCTTTCTTCATTAAGTAGTCTCCCCCACTCTTAAACAAAGAACTCTAATTAATCTCTGTGGGTCACACACAAAAAGAAGACACAAAACTATACAAAGAGTTGAGAGAAAAGGGTGCCAATAGGAAAGGAGGGAAGTGGGGGAAGCAAAAGGAGAGTCAGAGATGACTACAGCTCATTATAATAATGTATTAAACTTAAAGCAGCTTAAAAATTAAGGTATACACAATTGCATTTCTTTATATCTGCCATGGAGCTATTAATAACCATATGTATATATTTATGCATGTGTGTTGTGTGTGCTACATGCACATGAGTGTGAGTGTGTAGAGAATGCCCCTGTATGAATATATGGAGGTCAAAGCAGGATGTTGGGTATCTTCTACTGATCTCTACCTTATGGCCTTGATACAGTATCTCTCAATAAGTTGCAAATTTCTAATTGAGGTAGGCCTAGCTAACCAATGAATTCTTTGTGTCTTCCTGTAGCCATGACAATGCTGGGGTTATAGACATATGCAACATGCCTGTCTTTTAACATGGGAACCAGAATTTCTAACTCAGTACCTCACACCTACAGAACAAGTGCCCTTTCCCACTGAGCCACTCCAGCTCAGGAATCTTTTGACTAGTTTTAATTTCCGCTGATTAATTTCAAATTGGATCCCCCTACTGTCTGAAGTCTCACATCACATATCTAGAACATTTTTAATACAAAGGAATTTATCTTCAGGGTTCTTATGTCTCCTTAAAGGCCTGGTGAGGAGGAAAAATGTTATTTAATTTTTCATTTTGTATTCTAGAAATACAATCTGATTAACATGGATAGACATCTAGTAATTCATGAATCGCGATTCTAACTGGGTTTTAAATCTATTGATATTCTGTTGTGGTTGTGCATAGATTTTTAGAAAATCAACCACTTAACTCACATTGCCTGGTCACAGGCCCAAAGCCAATTTTTTTCTATATATATTTTCTATATCACAAGCCAGCATCCCATGAGCAGAAGCTGTAGTGATAGGGGGAGCACAGGCACCTGCTTTCGTCTGGCCTAGCTCCCGAACGGCTAGCTTGTACC
>LOJH01020817.1:0-20582 GCA_001685095.1 Ellobius talpinus | reverse complement strand
AGCCGTGCGGGAGCCGGGCGGGACGAAAAGCAGGCCTGCTCCCCCATCACTACAAGAAGGGCTTCGGGTATGACTTTGAAAGGATTGCTTCGGGCATGTTAATATCATTAGCCACCACTTATGGAGTGCTCCACCGTGGCAGCAGGTGCTTCCTATGTGACATTCTATCCAGTCCCATGGTTTTCCAGTGTAGATGTTCATGCCACTGTGGGAGGAGAAACAAATGTCACTAAGCTGGCCAGTAAGTGGCTGCACCATGATTTAAGGCCAACTTGTTCTGATCAGTGAGTCGCCCCATGACAGATAGAGCCTGCCTCCTGCAGGAAGACTGGTTTGTGGAGGGAGGGGCTGAGCATTGGCAAGAAAGAACTGTGAAGCTTGGCTTAAGAAGCTCTTAGCTGTGTAGAGAAGTGAGCAAGGTTGAATCCTGTATCCTGGTCTGGTTCCTGTGTTAAAGAACAAGGCAGCAAATGTAATCTCTTAACACAGTCTTCTATGCGCAGCTCCAAGTACACAAAATGTACCCGCCACCCCCAGTGGAGAGCCACAGTAAATCCTAGTTCCAGGCTGGGCAAGAGAGAAGATACATTTCTGCCTTTTCCTATTAGGACACTGGTGTGGATCTAAGGAGTACCAGAAATGTTTGCTGCTCTCACAGTTGCTACATTGTACCGAGGGGGACAACATTCTGGAAGTGGGTCACTGTGAAAGGTCAGCGGCTATCCTTGGCAGTGAATGGGGGCCCGCAGCTCTTCTCAATGCCCGACACGGACAATAATCCAGAGGGCACCAAGAACTGGTAAAAGCTTTAAGATTACAGATACCTTTAAAGGGTATGCTTGGGTAAACATTTATTTTTCTAGTAAAAAGTAAGATACTTCTAGAATCTTCATTTACGTCCAGAATGAAATTTGATTAGAGCGCTTGCTGGCGCTGTTGTCATGAACAGGGAGAAAGGGTGTGAAAATGAGTGGGTGGGGAAGCACGTGACAAGGAATTGGGCACGAGGTGAAAGTTTTTCTAAATCCAACCTACTACATAGGATAAAATATCAGCTCAGAGCTCAGGAGGCTCAACACAGAGCAGGTTAGGAATACAGGGAACTCTCACCCGGAAGTACTCGGGCACCCTGGAAACACCCTTTTCCCTCAATGCCAGACTGAACCACACTGAAGCTTGTGGGCCACTTCAGCTCCAGCCTGAGGCTAATGTCTGACAGAGATCCCTGCGGTGGTTCGCGCTCCGGGGCCCCCATCCCGGCAGCACACTTGAACCTCATTTTCCGAGCAGTTCCCACAGAGTTCATACCCTCAGTCACCAAAGTCACCTGATTCTCACCCAAGGAGCTGTACATAGCACAGCACCCCAAAGATTCTGCCCCAAGTGCTCTTTCTGGTCTCCCTGACCCCATCGAATATCTTCTTATTTTCAGTTATTTTGAATTTTGGGAAAAGCTACTTTTCAGACAAATTATAGAATATTCTCAAAGATGGTCTTCAGTTTCTTTGTGGGGAATTGGTCATTTCTGGTTATGACACAAGAGAAACTTTAGAAGTCTGTCTATCAGGAGGAAAATAAGCTGTGGTTGGATCCCTAACCCAAACTTCCAAATTGTGAGTTAAATTTTCTATGTGTATAAACTTACACATTTTTTAAAATTGAAAATAGACTTTTTTCATGCAATATATTCTGATAAAGGTTTTCCCTCCCTCAATTCCTCCCCTCCCACGTTTTCCTCACTTACTCAATCACCCATATCTACACCCTTTCTCTCTCTCAGATACAAATGGGCATATATATGATGATGTTGACGAACATGATAAAATAAAATAAAAACAGACCCTTGCAGCTTCCTAGAATCCATCCTGGATGCCCAACAGATGGTCCTCATTGATCTCCCTCTGCATAAAGAAAGCTACTCACAACACCTGACCTATACTATTTTATGAGAACAGTGTCTTGGTTATTTTCAGAATAGTGGAAGATCATCTTTCTTCCCTTGGAAAACCACCCAGGCAAACTCTGTTGGAATTGTTGCCCATCTGTTCTGACCACACTTCACAAAACTAAAACAGTCAGCCAGGTTAGCAGGGGATGCCCGCGCCCCACCCCCTCTCTATTTGTTGAACACCATCTGGACTCTTTCATCTGCCCCATTGTATGAAGGATGGAAAAGCGCTTCCTAATTTGAATTCTAACAAATGACTTGAAGAAAAGTGTGTCCCTGTTTGTTTACATGTATAAATTTAGAAGCACTGTGAAATCTCAGACAAAATTAGCCAGGGTGGGTGGCAGAAGAGGATTCAGATAACCCAGTTAAGGAAGTCTGAGCCACCTACATTCCCAGGACTTTGCAGAGTGGCGGCTGAAGGAAGCTGCCACCATGGACAGGGACCCACTGGTCCAGGAACAACACTCAGCCAGGAGCAAAGGCCACCAACAGACTCACTCTGTCCTTGTCATTGAGCATGAAGGACACAGAGCCCTGTAGTTCTGGAAGGTTCCTAACATCACTATTGCTATTCGATCCCAGAAATGCATTCCTGCAACCATAGACTTCAGGAGAACAGCCCTGGGTTTGAAGACCCTGCTGTGTGCTCCTGTGCCCTCCCCCACAAGGCAGTACATAACAACTCTCTAGTGCAAATAGACTTTGGAAGAGTCAAAGGCGCAGCGGTTGGTTCCTCTCTGGAGATGCAATGTTCATCACCTCGAAACAGCTGAATGTTGTTTGGGGTAAAGAATAATGCCGGGCACTGGGAGATCACCTCCTCAAAGACCTGAAGTTGACATTGTCCTCTGCAGCCCAGTTCAGTGGAAATACCATTTTCATTTCTGCATATTTCCCCATTACCCAAGGTTTCCTAACAAACACACTTTTACTCCCTGGCAACAAGTTACACAGAGCAATGATTAAAAATGACAGATCCTGTGTGCAAACCCTCTGTTGGCTTCCCGCAAAGGAGCAGGCTGGCAAGAAGCTGCTACTTCTTACAAAGTCAGAGCGAGTGACTTGCCTGTGTGTGCCAACTGCCATCAGGGACAACCGGGACTCTTGACACAGTTGGCAAACAGTGCAAACTTCCAAGGCTTCTCTTTTTTTCCTCTCAAGGCACAGGGCACAGACAGCCTCAGCCATGTTCTCTAAAGTCAGACTTCCAAACAATTTTCAATATTTATGGGTTTAATCTAAAACAAATTATGACTTACTTCTTATATGGGTTGGAGACAGTTTAGACTACATTGTATTTCAGGTTTAAAAAGCATGCTCACTGAGGTTTTAAACAATATGTATAATAATCAGGCTTCTGGTGTGGGATGTCTCTGTATGCTGTGAATATGTTTTATTATCATTGGTTAATAAAGGAGCTGACTTGGCCAATAGCCAGGCAGAATAGAGCCAGGTGGGAAATCAAAATAGGGACACAGGGAGAAAAAGGGGCAGAGTCAGGGAGAAGCCAGCAGCCATTGGGGAAACAATATGTGAGGTAACAAGTCATGCACCTTGTGGTAAAATATAGAATAGAAATGGATTAATTTAGCTATAAGAGCTAATTAATAATAAGCCTGAGCTAATAGGCCAAACAGTTTATAATTAATATTAAGCCTCTGAGTGGTTCTTTGGGGACTGGCAGGTGGGAGAGAAACCTCTAGTTACAGGCTTCCATGTAACTCTCTCTCGTGGGTTCTGTGTTTGAACATTTAGTCAGTGGTGGCAATGTCTAGGAAGGCCACCAAACCTGAAGGAGGGAAAACCTTGCTGGAAGAGGTGGATTACTGAGGGCAAGTCCAATGTCTTCTGTGCGCTCTATTTCCATTTTAGGGATACACACACACACACACGTGTGTGTGTGTGTGTGTGTGTGTGTGTGTGTGTGTGGTGGGGGAGGAGGTTGAGACAGGGTCTCATTATGTAGCCCTACTTGGCCTGGAACTTAGTTTGTGAAACAGGCTGGCCTTGAACTCAGAGACCTGCCTGCCTCTGCCTCCGCTTCCCAAGTGCTGGGATTAAAGATGGACCAAATCTGGCTGCTTTTCTTAACTGCAGCTGCAATGTGACCAGCTGCCTCCCATAATAGATGCTATCCTCTTAAAACGTGAGTGTGAATACATCCTTCCTACCTTAAGTTGCTCCTTGTAGGTACTGGGTCCCAGAAATGGGAAACACACAGCCCAAACCAAACACTGCTTTGATTCAGTTCTGACAAAGCAGCTGCTCGCCTGGCGCTCTGTGGCTCTGATGTGAGGTCCCACTTGCTCCTGTGAGAATTGTTTGTTTCTCCTGCCACACACCCTTCAAAGGAGAAGTGAGCTGTTTCAGGCCATGTGCAGATGGACAAAATCTACCACAAGACACAGCTCCCACATGGGGCCATGCCTTGGTGAGGATTGTGTCTGACAAGGCCTTCCGAAGAGGGGTTTGTGTGTTTCCTTGTGTGTTTAGACAGGGTCTCACTTTGTAGCCCAGGCTGGCTTCAATCCCATGATTCATGGTGAGCGCTGGGGTGGCAGGGTTGCCCCTCTTGGCAACTCTGTAGACTTTTGGCAGCGTCTACTCTAACATCATGATACCTACAGATGAGGGAGTACACACAGGAGGCGAGGTGGGCAGAAGTCCTCACAGCAATGTATCATTCTTGGGACATAGATGCCCGAAGGATTAAAATAAAAGCTTTATTTGTTTGGGAATTTGCTTAAAATAAACACTGCCTGCCATAGAACAGTAAAGAAAAGCAGCTCATTCTTGCCTCGGCTCTCTTCTTCGCTTACATCTGGGAAGCCCGTGGTATAAAATGGACACAGGGATAACCTCGTTTGCACGTGTCTATAATTGCACCAAGAGTCATGCTAGATATGAAGGGGCCTGGCAGAATACCAATAGTCAAGGCTATTCCCTAAAGGAATCATTAGATTATATTTGATAGTTGTGAAGAGCTTAATTATTTTAAAACTATTTCCATGACTGCTTTGAAATGAGATGGGCGGGGTTATAATGAGGGGATTTTGGATAGATGAGAAAAGAAAGCCAGCAAGTTAGCATAGCTAAAGTCTCTTGCTTCTAGGTTCCATTCAGAACACCCCCAGAACACACACCTCTTCCCAACAAGTGTGGGTGAACCATTCCCAGCTATACCCAAGATGCCATCTATGGCAGTCACTGGAGGGTCCCAGTCATTCCACAGACATGGTTTGAGTCACAACTGTGTGCCAGAGAGTACGAGTGAGGCAAGGCCTTACCCTATTTGCAAAACTTCACCCTTTGCCTCTACTTGAATAAAGAGACTCAGGAATGAGGCTATGCCCTGTTGAGAGTTGCATATACCCCGGGGGGAAAAGGGACCTACAGGCAGAGGGTCCAGGTGCTGAGACTGTGAAAGACCTACAGGAGCTACAGATTCTAATTCCAGGAGTAAGGCCACACTCAACTTTGGGAAACATATTTTTCGATTAATTAATTGATAATTAGTTACTGTATATGGGTGTTTTGTCTGCATGTATATCTGTGCACTACATGTGTGCCTGTTGCCCAAGGAGGCCAGAAAAGAGGGCATTGAATTCCCTGCAACTGGAATTAGACATGGTTGTGAGCCACCATGTGGGTGCTGGGAATAGAACCAGGGTTCTATGGAAGAGCAGCCAGCACTCTTAACTACTGAGCCATCTTCTCCAGCCCCAGAAAACATCTTACCATACTCTCCACTAAGAGATCTATAGCAAATTAAAAGCAACAAAAAAGTCTCACAGTCAAGAGGCCCGCTAAGTTTCCTTCATTCCTCACGTGCATTTAACTATAGGAGAGCCTGCAGAGCCTGCCTGATGTGGGTATGGGTGAAAAGGGCTGATGGGTCTGTGGTCTTAGAGACAGGATAGAGAAACAGCATTTTCTAAGCAGCACATACACTCATCAAAACAACCTACTGAGATACTCACTTCCTTAGCTCAAGCCCCCTTTAAGAGAGATAGCGCACACTCATGACAACAACCCCTGTTGGTCACCTAGCATGCTACTTCTGAGCTCACTTCCCTCCTCTTGGAGCATTCTGTGCTATGACTCAAGGTATTTCACTATCCCATTTATTCTCCTGGTGCCTCAGGAGAGGGCCTGACCTTGGATCCACAGACCTACCCTATATATCAGAGCCCT
Organism: Ellobius talpinus; assembly: GCA_001685095.1. Lineage (NCBI taxonomy): Eukaryota > Metazoa > Chordata > Mammalia > Rodentia > Cricetidae > Ellobius > Ellobius talpinus. The sequence continues at coordinate 14,437 of LOJH01020817.1, read as the reverse complement.
GGGGGCTCTCTTTCAAAGCTAGCCCATGAAACATCTTGCTGGCTGGTTCTTCTAATTAAAGTAAGGGTGGATGAGTGCTCTCTCTCCTTCAGTCCCCACAGGGAATCACAAAGCGACAACATCAATGAGAGAATTAAGTGGTGGACCAGTGACCCTGGGGAAGGGTAGGGGTGGGCACGGCAGGTTGTGATGGATGCTATCTCCATGGATTATGAATAATTGAAATTTCTATTTCTGTTTTCCAAAATTAGGAAACTGATTATTTGAGGGGTGCAGGCTAGTATTCGACACCCAGAAGACTTGTGATCACTATCTTACGGATTTTAGATTCTCTTTTTCAGATTTTGAAACATCTGTATATATACCATGACGTTTCTAGAGGATGAAACCCAAATCTACATAATCCATTTCTGCTTCATGGATGTCTTGTATAAAATAACCTTCAGGGAAAATTGAAGACAATTTCACCCAATATTTTAGATCATTTTGTTCACGAAACAGTTTCTGGTGCATGGATTTCAACTTGTAATGTCATCTTGGTGCTTGAGGGGTGTGGACTCCAGCCAGGCATTTGCGATCCTAACGGTTCAGATCAGGGTGCTCAACTTGCAGTAACTGCCCAGGAGTATGGTGCCCTGCCTGGAAGGGGCAGGTTCTCAGTAGCTCCCCGCTATCCTCTATTTGAACAGCACTTTTCTCCTGGCTTGGCTTCTATCTCTCCTTCCCTCTGCCAGAGCCATCTACTGCCACTGAATTGCTGAACAGCCCTTGTGCCAACATTCCCACGCTGGTCACAAAATGTTTGGACTCAAGCTAAATGTTCACGTCTCCCTACAGCAATAGAGTGCTGACCTAGGAGAGACACTGCTGGATTAAGTTTGGAGCTTGGGTGATCCAGGAGCACCCACTGCTTGGATTGGCATTCTCAGCCCTACCTGCAAACGAACATTACCTTGTTAAGTCTTTTGTTTTTCTTCAAAGTATAGGATCCACATTCGAATATTCAGTGAGACCTAGCACTGATATTTTATTTAAAGCTCTCTCAGTATTATGTGAGACCAATGTTCCTGAACACAGGTGTCCACAGAACACTTTTTCTAAGTTTCAATCTCCACACATTCCTCCAAGGCTGATGGGAGTGTGCTGACCCTGACGCTGGCAGAGGGTTATGGACCGTGTGTCTGACTCTCATTACTATATGTTTTTGGGCTTCGGTTCCCTCCTCTAGTAATGGGGTTTAATACTGATTTACCTCAGTGGTGGCGAGACACAAGTGGTTTTGATGGTCATGGGGTTTCACTTAGACACAGTGGAAACGCAAGGACAAATAAGAGGATTTGAGCAATTTGCCTCTCAAATTGCCAAGTAAGCATCAATCACTGACAACACTGAGCTGGAGTGGAGTCAAGTAAGACACAGGACACCACCTCACTCATCACCAGGGATCATGCCTTGTGCTAATATCTTCCTGCTAAGTAACGATATAAAGAAAAAGAAAATCATAACACCTTAAAAAACCAAATCAAACCAAACAATAAACTCTAGATAAAAAAAATCTATTTCTTATGTGTGTGGGGGAGGAGGGGCACACACCTTGGTCTGCCTGAAGAAGTCAGAGAACAGCTTGCAGGAGTTGCTTTTCTATATGTACCACAGAGGTCCCGGGGATTGAACTCATGAAATTAGGCTTGCTAGCAAGCTCCCTTTCCTGCTGGACTATCTTACCAGCCCCTACATAATATTTTGAATTTTCTGGGGCACACTCCCATGAAGCCAAAACTGTCTTGTTGACAAACCATTCCCTAGAGACAGATGTACCTCATCTTAAAGGAACTGGGTGTCTGCAGTTAAAAAAAAATAATGGGACAAAGTATACTTTTACATTATGAGGTTTGGAAATAAAAACTTCCTTCATGTTGCTTAGCTTACTCTTGGAGAAAGAGGGAAATTAATATAAGATGGAGATGTCACTCTGAAAAGGTCAGTAGGAAAATGTGAATTAAGATTTGAAATTCTCACAGGAAATCATGCATTGCTGGACCAGTGCCTCGTTGTCATGTCCCCTGTGGTAGCTTGAATGCCATTGGCCCCCATAATCTTGTAGGGAGTGTGGAGCAGGATTTCTTTTGGCTGCCAACCAGCTCCCAAATAAAGACATGGAGACTTATTATTAGTTACGAATGCTCAGCCTTATCTTATGCTTGTCCCACTAGCTCTTATAACCTAATTTAACCTTTTCCTCTTCGTCTACATTTTGCCTTGGGGTGTTTTACCTTTCATTCTGTGTGTACTTCTTTCCTGCTTCCTCCGTGTCTGTCTGTCTGTCTCCCTTTCTCTTTTTTCCCCTTGTTCTCTCCTCTTTTGAGCTTAGATTCCTCCTACTACTTATTTCCTCTGCCTGCCAGCCCCACCATCCCTCCTTTGCCTGGTTATTGACCATTCAGCTTTTTATTAGACCAATCAGGTGCCTTAGGCAGGCAAAGTAAAACAGCAACACATCTTTACATAATTAAAAAAAATTCACCACACCTTTACACAGTTAAATAATCCACAACACAAACAAATGTAACATCCTTACATAGTTAAAGTAACTTTTTTTTTAAAGATTTATTTATTATGTATACAACATTCTGCCTCCATGTATGNNNNCTCAGGACCTCTGGAAGAGCAGCCAGTGCTCTTAACCTCTGAGCAATCTCTCCAACCCCTTAAAGTAACTTTCCACAACAGGAGCGACACTATTAGGAAGTGTGGCTTTGTTGGTGAAAGTGTGTTCTTCTCGGAGGAAGTGTGCCACTGTGGGGGTGGGCTTTGAGGCTTCCCATGCTCACCATACTGCCTTAGTCAACTTCCTGTTGCCTGCAAGACGTAGGACTCTCTGCTACTCCAGCACCACATCTACCTGCATGCTACCATGCTCCTCACTATGAGATAATGGGCTGGACCTCTGAAACTGTAAGAGAGCCACCCCAATTGAATGTTTTCATTTTTAAGAGTTGCCCGTGGTCATGGTGTCTCTTTATAGCAATAGAAAACCTTTACTAAGACAACTCTGTCCTCCATTCCCACATGGCCAGCCTCCAACTCAACACGGACTCACTGTGTATCTATTATAAGCTGGATGCTCTCCTAGGCTTTAAGGAAAACAAAGACAGCATGCTCCCTGCCCATTATGGCACACGTAGGTAGCCAGATCCTGAAATCTGACAGCCCCGATCTTTGGCTATCTATATTGAGGGACTCACAAGGACTCTGTCAAGAAGAGATAACTTGGTCAGAGTTGATTTTGGTTACAGTGGTCTGGACAAGAACCCATGATACATACCTACAAGAATTTCTAGGGATGCTACCAGGTCTGCCATGTGGGGTTGGTGTTGGGACTGTGACTTCATCATTTACTCTCTCCTGAAAGCAAGGCCTTGATACTTAAAGCAGATGGCATAGGACCTGCCTCCCATTATGTGCGGAGCTGCTGTGAGGTTTTGAAGCTCCTGGTGCTTGTGATATCTGTCGGTATCTCAAATCCTTATAGGCTGAGGTCTTGGGGAAATGAAAGTGGATCTCCAGGCTTCCTTGGTGTGAGTTAGGAACCACCAAGGGAGTTTTAGAAAGAGGTGAATCTCACACCCTCATCTATAGGTTCTGGGCCTAAAATTCTGAATTTAGTCAGGCATCTGCACCTCTCAACCATTCCATAAGATCTGGCTCCAGCCCGGAGAGAGACCTGTCCATTGATGTTGTAATGGGAAGATTCCACCATGGACTCAGAGTCTGCTCAGGGAGGTGCTCCTCATGGGACCAGCAGTTCAGATTCAGCTGAGACTCAGCAATTCAAGGACCTCAGCATCCCTGCCGGTAACACCCCTAGGACATCTTTCTTTCCTCAAGACTTCAACCCTAACTGCTGCACGGACTTCTGGGAGTGCATCCCTGGATGCTGGCATTTTATACTGTGGTATCCCCAGACCTCATTTTCTGATTAAGGTAGCCTGGTACTTCAAGATTGCTTCTGAGTCACAGAACTGGGGACATCCCAATCTCTAGTGTCACACAGCTAACCTCACAATGTTGATAGATTATATAGCTTCATTCTTAAGAAGTTGGGAAGCCATAGATGGCCCCTTGGACTAACCCAGGCAATCCTGTGCATGGGCAAAAAAAAAAAAAGGATTCTACTTGTCCATTGAGACCTTCAAAATCCTAGAGTAAATTAGCCTCAGAACTCAAAGATAGCTGATGTGTGCAGGACATGGCAGGAATGGAAACGGTCGATACAGAGACTGGATGACATAGCCAATAGTAGAGCCTCACCTCTACCTGAATAACCTCTAGAGAAAGTGCTCCATGACTATTTCAGGAAAGGCAAACTCACGCTGTCCTTGAATCTTTTTCTTTTCACTCACTACCCCCATATTTATTGAGCACCTACTTTGCGGATAAAATAAAGCACATCTCAAAATTAAAAGAATAATTTTGATTAACCAGGAATTGAGAGCCTACTTATTTCTGACAACTAGTAGGTTTGTTTTGAATGAAATTATTGGAAATTGTAGGCAAAGCCCTCTGAGACTTTCCATCATCGCACAGGGCATTTCTGAGACAGGAAGCCAAGCAGTTCCGTGAGCAAGTAGTGTGCCACACTTGCGAGTCTACACCCTCCACCCGCTTCCAGCAGGCAACAGAAACCAAGCGTGGCTTGCAAGCACCATTCCTATCTACCTGCGGCTTTGGAACGCTCTCGGGAAGAGACGGCTCGCAGTCACTGATGCTGCAAGTATATCCTTTGATAGAGATTTGCAAACAAGATGGGCACAGACTTTAAATCATGATTGTATTCAACCACGAAGAAGGCTTTTCTGATACCCATGGAACCGAAGCAATGACAATAGTTCTGAGACCTGTGCTCCCAGGCTGGTAATAATTAAAGAACTTCACAGAACACACAGGCACAACAGAGATAAGAGGTTTGGTTTGGAAGAAGTAGTGATTGATAGCTCTCTGTGAACAAGTTCCGTTATCCCCCCCCCAACAGTGTGCTCCAGCTTATGTGTCTTTATCCCCTTTGCCCGGAACACCCTTCTCCAGAGCCTCTCTAGACTACCAAGGATGCCAGGGTCTGTTTCAGCGAGGAAAGACAGTGCACCTCCTCCTTAGGCCGACATCAAGTGTGTTCATTTCTTTGTTCTTTCATTTAGCCTTTCGTCTGTGTTGCACGCTTCGCCACAGCCCTACGGAGGCACCGTGTTTACCATAGGGGAACTTTCAGGATTAACAGAAGAGGACAAACTGGGAACTGTACAACTGTGGGATCAGTGATGTAGCTAGGGTTTGTATTCTACATCTTTATACAGCGCTGTGGCAGGGGAGTGGGCCTGAGCCCGAGGCTGGACTCATATGATCCACTGTCTTTCACTTTGTTCACTTTATAAAATGATCATGTTTATCATATGAGTCTATTCACAATATGCACTGGTTTATATTATTATACCAGGGTTAGAAGTGTTGTCGGTAACAGTGAAGGAAAGAATAGCTCCATAGAAATGAGCCATGTGCCATGGCCCCATGCCAGTCATGAGCCAACACCCTGGGCCAACCATCCTAGATGTTCACAGAATCTAACTTAAAAACCCACGTGCTATGTCTCCCAGGAAATGTGTGGGAAGGAAGACATCTAGAAGAGGGTGGTATCAGTAGAAATACATTTGAAGGATCTTCTGGGAATTTATGGAAAACATCAGACAGATGTGGTTGAGTCAGGCCAATAAAAATTAGGATATAAAACAGATTTCAGAGTGAGCAGCTAAGAGGTGAGTGCTGCTCCTTCCCACAGAACCCTGTGGAATGGACGTCTCCATTTACAAGGAGGAGGTGGCTTTAAGAAGGCTCTGCAGAACGCTGGGTCCCACCTTTTTCTACCCACTCCATGCTGCCCAGAAGGGTGCACGTCAGAAGTTCACTCCTGGAAACCAAGCATTCTTCATGTTAGCAGCTGGGACAGGCATGAGCCTCTTGTCCGCTTCTCACACGTGTGCCTTCCATGAGCAGCTCCCAGCTCCAGCTTCCATGACAAGAAGCAGAACACTATTCCTCCATAACTACCCAGGGAATCCCCTGGCTACCTCCGCCTGTCAACTCAGCTCTTTATTAATTTATTAAGAGCAAGTCAACTCTTAACAGTCACTGAGGAAAAACAAAGGACATAAGGGGATGTGCCCTGGGGGCTAGAGCTATTGTTCAGTGGTTGAGAACACTGGCTGCTCCTCCAGAGGTCTCAGGTTTGATTCCCAGCGTCCATAGAGTGACTCATAGCCATCTAAAAGTCCAGTTAGTCCCAGGGGACCTGACGCTTTCTTCTGGCTTCTGTGGGCATCAGGCACAGACATACATTTTAGGCAAAACACTCATAAAATGATAAATAAAACCAAACTAACTAGACTCTGCAGGAAGCTGAATAATCGCAAAAAAAAACCCCCACAAAACTGAATCTGTGACACAAAGGACAAAGTTGGGGAAAATCTTTGAATTCATGTAAAAACAAGTGAAGGAAATATGAGAGAAAAGCGAGAACACAGAAGAGAGAGTCAGGATGTTAAAGAAGAGAAAAACGAAGAGAGATGTCACTTCAGGAATGCTTTCCCAAAGAACCCTTCAGTCAATTGGGATTTCAAAATCCTGGAATGCAATCATGAAAATAAAGCAAAGCAAAGCAACCAAACAAAACCCAAAAGACATAGCTGAACCTTTTCTAGTGAAATTTATGATCAGCAACATAATGAGGAAGATACTAGAAGCCCACAGAGGTGGGAGAAGCCCCCTTCCAAAGGCATCAAAATGAAAATAGCTTCCCTTTGGCTTTTTGTGCTTCTTGAAGACAATGGAACGAAGCTCACAAATTTATGGTGGGAAGTTATCTTGACTATATTTTCTCAATTATAAGGGAAATTGAAGATCACAGTCCTTTACCATTAAAAATCCTTTATAAATAAATATACCACAGGAAGACTGAAAATGACTGTGAGAGAGGTGAACCTGGAGACAATGGAAAACCTCCATTTGTCATGGGAAAAGCAGCCCAGTGCACTGGCTGAGTTTGAAAGCAATCCAAGGAGCTTGGTAAAGAGAAGTTTTAACAAGACACAAGATTTGAGCCAGGGATTCAAACCCCCAGTTTAATTCACCTTTTCTCCTATTAAAATTAAACACAACAGTTTCTAACCTTAAAATAGCAGTGGCTAGCCTGAAGCCACAAGACACCAACAGTGATATTTCTTCTGTATTTTCTAAATGATCTACCACAGTCTCCTATATTCTACATAAACATGTCTTTTCCAAACATCCTACCAGAAGCACATGCAGATTTTATATTCCTTGCCTAAATGAACCTTCAGTTTATCATGACCGAATAATTAAGAATTGTAAAGGAACCTGAGGCATGTCACACATGCTGTAGACTTGATTCTCCAGGTCAACTGGAGAAGACAAAGATCACGAGAAATGTCAGAAGACAAGTGGATAGCAATAAGAAACAGAAAGCACAGTGGGAGTTTAAGCAATAATGGAGCACACAAAACTCAGAAGCCAAGCCGCCAAGGAGAGACAGGTCAAGAGCTCCACTGAGTGCCTCTGGATTCCCTGTGGGTCTGTCCACTTGTGTGAGGGGGTGGTGGCGTCCCTGCAACTGGTCTACTGTTCTTTCTGGAAGGGACACCGTGGACTCTGCTTTCTTTCCGTGTTAAATCTCCTTTTTGCCAGGAGAGCAGTCCTGTTGGTGCGGTTAGCTTTTGTTTTCTCCCCCAGTGGTGCTTCCCTTTGATTATGCACATCTTTCTCTAGTCTCCATGAGAGAGGGAATTAAGCTTTGGTAACTGAAAATTTAAGCCTATATCTACTAAGAAACAAGTCCCCTTTAGAGTAAAACCCTAATCTCTCATCGCTGGACTGATTTTTAACTTTTAATTAGAAATATAATTTAGTTGGAAATCAGAAATTCCTGATTTACAGATGTTATCTGACCTCCAAATCCTCACTTCCATTTTAGAGCCCTCTTTCTTCTACGAGAGTAAAATTATATACAATGTTTTCCCTTAAGAACATTCACAGTGGCTAATTTTAGGCAGCAGATCATATAGTGGTATTTAATTTTTTCATTGTCTTCTGTTTTCCAAATGCTCTACTCTATCATAAATTGATTTAATCTGTTACTTAAGATGACTATTCATTAAAGACTGCCCTAGTTTCCTTTCTTGTTGCTCTGATAGAACACTTTGACAGAGTAACTGAAAGAAGATTCATTCAGATGACAATTCCAAGTCACAGCCCATCACTGTGGGGCTGGTGAGGCTGGAGCTTGAAGCACCTGGTCGTATCCACAGTCAGGCCGGGAGGGAGCACAAAGGCCTGCCTTGTTCAGCTCACTTCCTCTTTTTTAACCCTGTAGACCCAAATCCAGGGAATGGTGCTGCTCACTCTTAGGCCGGTTCTCCCCACATCAATTAACCTACTTAAGAAAATCTCTCCCAGACATGGCCCCCAACAATCCTGATGTAGATGGCCCCTCACTGACCCTGTCTTCCCAGGTGATTCCGGTCTGTGTAAAGTCGGCAATTTAAAGTCACCATCACAAGGACCAACACAAGACTGAAACTCACAATGGTGTCAGACAACTTCCCAGGTCCAAGGATTTTCTTTAGGGTACTCAGGATGGCATGCTAAATGATTTCATAAAAATGGTACCCACTGTGCTGCAGAGATGGCTTGGGGTGATCTCAACAGGTAACAACACCTTCTGCTCAAACCTGATGATCTGGCTTCCACCCCCAGAACCCACAGTGGAAAGAGGGAACCTACTCCCAAATTGGCCCTCTGCCATGTGTGCGTACACACACGAAAGCACACACACAGAGACATGCACACTCAAATTGAAAATGAAAATGAAGGTGACTAGTAGAATATTAAAGTGTGTTACTTTTGTTTATGCCCTGGAACATTTGTTTAATGATGCAAAGATGTGTTTGATGAAATAAAATTCACCTGTGGTCTGGAGGCTGCAGCAACTAGCTGACAGGAAGTAGTAGGGAGGAGCCAGGTGGAGAAGGGCAAGGTGGGGGGAGCCAGGTGGAGAAGGGCAGGGGGGATGGGGATGCGAGGACTTCTTGGGAGCCGTGGAGGCTTGCTATTCAGCCTCCCTGGGAAACAGGATTCTACCTCAACCTTTGAATCTTGAATTCTTTAGCAGGCAGAGATTTAGAGAAGTTCCCTTAGTAGTTTTGAAAGAGTCAGTGCCTGAGAGAACAAAATTTCTTATGGCCACGATCCTTGCAGCTTAGCCGCTAGGTGGAGTTGGAGTTGCTGACTAGGGTAGCTGTAGTTTAAAAGGCAGATCATTAAAAAAGAGGACAACCATGGCCGTTATAATCCCTCCATCTCCTCCTTCAAAATCAAGAACATAAATTGTATGTCTGAAATCTGTATGTCAAGAAATACTATATACGTTTTTCCACTTGTAAATGCCTAAGGACGGTTCTAATCGTTTCAGGTATTAAACCTTATTACTCAAAGAACCTTATTACTCAAAGAACATGCACAATAGATAAAAGACAGGTCCTACTTCAAAATGTTCCTGTTTAAAAATTGTCAAGTGTCTGCCCAGAAGTTGGTGGGAAGGGAGGCGGCTGCAGTCATTTGAGGCAGCGGTTCATAACCTGTGGGTCACAACCCCTTTGAGGGGTTCAACAACCCTTTTCCCAGGGGTTGCATATCAGACACCCTGCATACCAGACATTTATATTACAATTCGTAACAGTAGCAAAATTGTGGTTACCAAGTAGCAACAAAAACAATGTAACGGCTGGGGTCACCACAACGTGAACTGTGTGTATGAGTCGGTCTCAGTGTTAGGAGGGTTGAGGACCACTGCTGTAACGGGTCTGAAGCTTCACCTTGGGGAGACTGGACACAATATAACATGAGGCCTGCTGTTTTTATAATCTAATATACTCAGTCTCTTTCAGCCAATCGGGAACAGAGCCAGGCTGGTACTTTTGGGGACTAAGCAGCTGATCTTTCTGGCAGGGTGGTGATGGGGCAGGGACCACCTCTCAGTCACTGACAGTCATTCATGGGTTCCTTGGAGGGTCAGAGGAGGAGAAGGTCTTCTAAATTGCGATGGTTGACTTTAGGTTGAAGCATTCTGAGGATGAGCCCAGAGGATTTTGAGTTTCTTTCAAACAGTGACTTCTGACTGCATCATTCATAAGCGGCTTCCATTCCATGGGAAATATCTGACTATAGCAGTGAGAGTACTTGGAAGAAAACTTTAACTTCCACTTAAATTTTGGTCAAGGTCTCTGGAAAGTAATGGCGCTGAGGTTGCATGACCGACCGTCTGTAGCCACTGCTGGCAGATGAACTTACTATAGGGGCTCCCAGCTTGGCAAGGTTCCCAGGCCACTCCCTGGGAGGGAGCAAGGAGCCGCAGAGGGCCATGGCCCTGGGACGTGGAAGTTATGTCCACTTAGAAGCGTTACTCTGGCCAGCAGCTTTTGCCAGTGACTGTTTGCAAGGGTAAGGCCTACTTTTCCTTATCACCAGAGCCGCAGTGACTGCCCCCAACTGTTCTGGGACAGTAGGTAACTGGAGAGCTGAAACAATGTTGCTAATTCAGTTTCCCTCCTGCCAGGACTCTAGATGATAACATGGATCCCCAACATGCTGGGCTAAGCCACTGTCAATACAGAATCTGACCTTGCACTCCACTAGAACGGTTAGCAAGTGCTTTTGTTGGCCACACGAGGATTTGTCTTCTACTGTGCTTTACATTACATGTCATGCATACTTTTTTCTATGTATGAGTCAAAATATTTTTTTAAGAATTCTGGTTAAGAACATTCTCATTGCCTAATACAGTATTAGTGACTGTAGTCAAAGATGTCAGATGTCATGAAAGCTACAAAGGTTTACTACTAATACTTCCCTGAACAGTTCAGGTTTTCACTGGTGAATCGAGCTGAAGATTTTTCAGAGTAATGAGGTGGCTTAGTTACTGTTCTATGGCTGTGAAGAGACACCCTTACCAGGACAACTTATAAAAGGAAGCGTTTAATTGGAGCCTTGCTTACAGTTTCAGAGGGGGAGCCCGTGGCTGTCACCGTGGAGAGCGTGCTGGCAGACAAGCTGGCATGGTGCTGGAGCAGGAGCTGAGAGCTAATGCCTGGATCCAGAGGCAGCAAGCAGAGAGCACCTGAGACTGGGCCTGGTGTGGGCTTTTGAAACTGGAAACCCCATCCCTGGTGACACACCTCTTCCAACAAGACCATAGCCCACCAACTGAGAACCAAACTTTCAAATATGTGTGAGCACACGAGGCAATGGTCCAGGGTTTTCATTAGGGATAGTAATTATAATTTTTTGTTGTTGTTTTTTCGAGACAGGGTTTCTCTGTAGCTTTGGGGCCTGTCCTGGAATTAGCTCTTGTAGACCAGGTTGGCCTGGAACTTACAGAGATCCACCTGCCTCCCGAGTGCTGGGATTAAAGAGGCGTGCACCACCACCACCCAGCAAATTATAATTTTTATGAAGGCTTGAAGTATTCACTTGGTTTGGGGATTTATAGGATGGTGACTAATATCTTTAAAACTGTGCTTCAGAGCTCCAAACAACACTCAGTCAAATTGGAAAGAGCACCACAACTCACACAGAAAGGGGCAAATGAAGATGCATTATTTTTTTTAGCTTAGAAGTTAGAGATTTCCTATGAGCAAAATGGGGAAAAAACGAAACAGTTCCTTAATGTATCTATGCAGACCTTTTAACAAACCTGGATGTGGTGAAGGGAAGAGGCCATTAACACATCGCATCCCTGTGAACACATTACCTCCGCTAGCTTCCCACTGCCCGAGCTGACCAATGCAGCTTAAATGGAAGCATTTCAGGTCCTCTGCAGGCTTCCCTTATGGATTACAGGGTTTTAGGTTTCCTAACCACTTTCTTGATTCCAAATGGGTAGATATTTTTTGGGGTCATAATATTAAATATATAATGTCACCCATGGATCATCGCTTGATATCCATTGTTCAAGTCAAACTTTCTATTCAAGCTCACTTCCTGTCCAAAGTCATCTCAGTCTGAGAGAATCAGTGAGTACTTCCATGAGACCAGGATCCAGACATTTCATCAGGATAGAGGGCAGAGCTCTCTCCTCTGCCATAAGTACTGCCTCAGCCTCCCTAACCAGAGTGTATGCTTTGCAAAGAGAGCCTGGTGCTAGAAGCATCCCACTTAGCGACACCTTTTGTATCTTTAGTAAAGAAAGCCCATTGGCAGGTCACTGACAGGACATATAACAGCCTCTTGTCACCGATGGACACATTCTAACTGCTGAAAACAGGGTAGTTGGAGCCCAGCAGTCCAGTGTCTCTCTCTGAGTAGTCCTCAGGCAGAAGGAAGACGTTCACAGGTGCTCAGCTGCACAGAGTTGACAAACGGTGAGCACGTATAGGAATGGGCACTTCTTAGGGCAACACGGGAGCCCAGCAGGACCGGAGCAGCTCAAGCATGCATAGGATTTGGAGGCACTGATCTCTCTGCTGCAGAAGGCACGTAGATGCCTCTTCAAGCAAATGCAAAGGGACAGCATTTCTGAGGATTCTAGTGTTCTGTTTGCTTGGCATGAGCAGCCACAAGCCAGCAGGACATTTGCCATTTTGGCAGCTTGGTTAAGAGGAGAAAGGGCTGCTGGGTGAGCTAAATATTACCCCACCAAGGGATTTCCCTAGTTTTACCATTAGAATGAAAAATAGTCCCTAAAGCACTGGGAATGGCAAAGAGTGCCAAGGAGACAGCAAGGCTAACAATAGCACAGTAGGCAGCCGATTAGATAGAGGGTGTGTGTGTGTGTGTGTGTGTGTGTATGTGTGTGTGTGTGTGTGTGTGAAAGGCAGGACAAGGACAGGGAAGAAAGTACAATCGTTGCTGTGCACACAGACCTCCACAGGGAGGGATGGCAGGCAGGAGGATGTGGGTGAGAGTTCACTAGGGTGCACAGCTGATCACTGTAAACCCGCAGTGTGGAATACAGGCTGCTGTTCCGAATTTACAGGCGGGGTGTGTCCTCAGCTCATTCATGCTTGTGTGGGAATGTGGGTATGTAGTATAGGCAAGGGCAGTGTGTGTGTGTGCGCATGTGGGTATGTAGTATATGTATGGGCTCTGTGTGTATGTATGTGTGTATGTGGGCATGTAACCTATGGATGGACAGTATGTGTGTGTGGTGTGTTTGTGTGTATGTGTGTACACATGTGTATGTAATGGGAAATATGTGTGATATGGTGTGTGTATATATGTGTATGCATGTGGGTATGTAGTATATGCATGGGCAGTGTGTGTGTGTGTACACACACGTGTGTGTGGTATGCACTTGTCTGAATAGGCTCATATGAGGCCAGAGATTGATGTCAGAATTTTTTTCAATTGCTTTTCTATCTTGTTTTTGAGACGAGGTCTCTCACTTGGACCTAGAGCCCTCCATGTCAGCTAGACTGGTTGGCCAGTGAGCCCTCAAGGATGGGCGGGTCTCCTTGCCCACCCACCCCACCTTGCCCAGTAGAGGTGTACACACTATTTCTGGGATCCTGAACTCAGGGCCTCATGCTGGCATGTTCTGCATCTTGCAGACTGAGCTATCGTTGTTGCTAAGTTGATTAGTAACAAAGACATTTTCCCTCAAATCATTTTAGGCTAGGCTAGACCCTTACATGAGAACACAGAAACCTTTTAACCTTTATGTTTCTAAAGTTGAGGCCTCCATGCAAGTATTGCGCCATTATCTTTGACATGTTCCTTACCCCAACGACCTAAAACATTAACTCAAAGCTTTCGGGCTTATGACAACTGTGAGTGGGGGGCTCAGAAAGAAAACATTTCTGGGGTTAACCTGGCAGAGAGATGCACAGGGGGACTGGAGTCATCTGTAGATTTCCTCATTCACAGATTCGGCTGTGGACGATGGGCATTGACGGGGGCCATCAGCCAAAACAACAATATGGCCTCTCCATATTGTCTGGGCTTCTTCACACATGGAGGCAGGGTTGCAGGGATGAATATTGCACATGAGATAAACATAGAGGAAGGGAAATTTTTAATGCTCTCCCTTTGAAATTCCTGTGACATCATTTCACGATAGTCTCTGGGTTGGGTCAATCACAAGCCCATTTAGGTAGGAGGGATAGTATAATATTCCACCTCTTGATGAATACTGACAATATTTCACAAAAGCCCATGGGAGTGCTTAGGATTTTTTGACCAGTTTTGGGGGGTTATAATCTGTCCCACGTTGTAACTGCACTTCTGGGGGAAACACATTATGCTCCCCTGGAAGAAGCCATGATGCAGGGGGAATGCAGAGCCATGCTGCAGGGGGAATGCAGAGCCATGCTGCAGG
>LOJH01020816.1:20628-34194 GCA_001685095.1 Ellobius talpinus | reverse complement strand
TGTGTGTGTGTGTGTGTGTGTGTGTGTGTGTGTGTAGGGGTGATGGAGAGGGAGAGAGAAAGAGGGAGGGAGGGAGAGAGAGAAAGAGAGAGAGAAAGAGAGAGAGAAAGAGAGAGAGGGAAAGAGAGAGAGAAAGAGAGAGGGAGGAAGAGAGGGAGGGAGAGAGGACTTCTTTTTGTAATAGCCTTGGCTGTCCTAGAACTTGCTTTGTAGACCAGGCTGGCCTCAGACTCAAAGAGATTCACCTGCCTCTGCCTCCCATTTTTTTAAATAATGTATTTATTTTTATTTTATGTGCATTGGTGTTTTGCCTGCATGCATGTCTGTGTGAGGGTGTCAGATCTTGGAGTTACAGACAGTTATTAGATGTCATGTGGGTGCTGGGAAGTGAACCAGGCTCCTCCAGAGCAGTCAGTGCACTCTTAAGTGCTGAGCCATCTCTCCAGCCACATCATACTGCTTCTTGAAGAATTCTGCATAACAGACACGCTACAGGGCTGAGTAGTACTAGATTCCCATTACAAAAACCCAAACCTCAATTACTGAATGTATGTCATAAAAGGGAACTTCCAAAGCATAGGAAAAAAAAACATTGTTTCTACCTCAAGTTTGCACATACTCAATTAAGAAACCTTGGTAAGCTTTGTAGGATAGTGCAGAATTCTTGATTTGGGGATCTGATACGGAGATTATAGGTTTTGTTTCCCAAGAAATGAGTAATGATAATTAAGGCCATTAGACCCCAGGCACAAATCTAGGCCACCAAATGGCCTCTCAGAATATTCTTATCTAAGTTATGGCTAGCGATTGCCTGAGGCTCTCCATTCAGAAGTAAAAGAAGTCTATCACTCAATCCCTCAGTCCCCTGCCAAGAACGATGAGAGAGAATTGTGGGAGTCAGGGAAAATAGGATTTTGGTCAAAGGTAAATAGGGACATTTCTAGATGGAGGAAATAGAATCCAGTTTCATCCAGCCAACAAGGCTAGGCTATGTGTGATGTCCCAAGGAGTAAGCAGAAGACTGAGAAAAGATTTAGCTACTCCTTCAAGGAAGCCCAAACCAAGACATCTAAGTAGACAAACCAAGTAGACATCACTCCGGAAACAGGGCTCATACAAAGGCATTGGCAAATTACCAAGGGAACAGATAAAAACCCCAAACAGAAGTATCTGGGATGATTACTTAAGCCAATTTGGTCATCTGCATCAAGAAGCAGGATGACGACTACAATAGGGCTCACTGAAGTGGTTTTTCTAGATGGGTCACTTTAAGAAAAATGACCAAGAACTGAGGTAGTGGATTTTCAATAGGAGTGAGGGGCTGCTATGGTGTAGGGGATGTAGCAGTGAACCGTAAGGCAAGAAGGACAAATTGGGGCCAAAATATGCGGGCTAGGAATGTTAAAACCGTTGTGAAGGCAGCAGGGGAGACTGCCTGAGGGTTTCTAAGAAAGTTCTCTGCACAATCTGATCTGTTTTATCAGTGTGAAGCACAGCCCTAAGCCAGATAGACACAGACATCTTGTCCTGAAGAAGCAAAATGCCTGTGGGAACAGAAGCTGGGGATCAGTGAGTAGCACATAAGGAAAAAAAATCTAAAAAGAAGCTAAATCTATACCAAATTAAATAAGACATTTTTTGCTATAAACTAGATATATAACACCACGAATGATTTTATTTGAAATCACTCATATTTTTTAATGATTTCCAGACTATATTATCATCATGTTACTGTTACGTGTATATTTGAAAGGGACATAAATTGCTTCTATCTTGGAGTGATTCTTCTGTGAGAACCTTTTGGGCCAGCGAGGAGATTTTTTTCCCCCAAGCTAAGGCTAAAAGTCTGTTTCTATTTATAATCAGTTTAACTATGCCCAGGGGGTAGACCCAACTATCTGTACTAATTACACACTCAGCCCAGACTCTCATTTCACCTTCGTGGCCTTTGTGCTGTAGATTAGATGATCCATTTAAAATAACATTCAGTCATTAGGGGCTGCCTGTTGTTTGTGTTGGAAAGATTTTCTGCACTGGGCAAAGCTCTAAGAGGAGAGCCCTCCATTCCTGGTTATTAAAAAATCTCCTCCTGGGATCCCCAAGGAGTCCTTAGCATCCCCAGGGGCCTGGAACTGTAGATTCAAGGCCTGGCTTGGTCCCAGCCTTCCTCCTTCACCTCTGACAAGTCATTTCCTTCTGCGCTTCAGTTGCACATCTGGCAGATCAGGGTGCTGAACTGATGACCCCTACACCTTCCTTTGAGTTTTATTTCTCTCTAAGACTCTTGGGACCTGGAAAAGGGGCATAGTCTGCTGCAGGCTGTAGCCCTCCCTTTCCTCACAATAGCCAACGTGGTCTTTTCCAACAGATCCTCCCCATGCTGCAGGGCCAATCAGTACTTTCCCTTGGGATATTTCTCTAGCAATCATCGGCTACTGAATTCTCTTGCTTCTTGACTTCCTATCTTGGGTGAGAGGCCCTGGCAATAAACAAATCCATGGTGCACTGCCTTGGTTTTGTTTCTAATCCATGGTGGTGGTTCTAACCCCCACCAAAGCCACTGCCCATAAGGCTTTGGGAGAAAAGTTGCCAGATCGGAGGGAGGGTCCTCCAAGTGGGCCTGCACAGGCCACGAAGGAGGAGGATTCGGCAGCCAGTGAGATCATCTTGGGTCTTTTTCATAGGCTCTGAGGGCCTGAGTATATCACAACAAGCAAATGCTCATTCTCTGAGTAAACGGGCATTGAGAAGGTGCTATAGGAGCTTCGCTTTCTCTGATAGCATACGGCAACTCTGATTGCCCTCAAAACGGCACGGGAGGGAGGCTACAGATAACTTGTATAATGCTCAGTTGTTACAAGCCTTGCCTCAAATGTACAAGGCCTTGGGCTCAATCTCCAGCACTGTATAAACTGGGCGCAGTGGCCAATGGTGCCTGTCATATCAGCACTTCGGAGGTGGAAGCAGGAAGATCAGAAGTTCAAGGTGATCCTTGGCAGAAGATGCTGTCTTAAAATTAAAAATGGCAGGGACGAGGATGCTACTGCTAAGCCAAGCATGGGGGTTTCTTCCTTGCCAAGCCTGTTCCAGCAGATGGCTTCAATCTGGCACTAATATAGCAACAGAACAACACTGCCATCCATCCCCGTGTTTTCTATTTACTGCGTACAGTTAAGACTTGAGTATGTGAAACCTCAGGACATTGCCTGGCATACCCCAGAGGATAAAACTGGGGGCAATCTCCAAGGAAACGGCACTCATTGCAACACTGCTCAATTTGCTGCCCATTCACATGGACATCCTGGGGCTCTGCCGTTGGTTTCTGATTCCCAAACAGATCTTGGTTGCCTTGTCTTCGGAACCACAACAAAAGCCCCCTTCCTGCCACAGTAACCCCACCTCCTTTATGAGTATTTGGACTTGAAAGCAGAAGCAAGCGAAGTCAGGCTCTCTGGAGGTCTGTGTTTTCTTTTTCATAGTTCAGATGTGGGTACACAGGCATTCTTCTGGCCTTAGGGTTTTAATTCTTCTAATGGGACCCCTTTGATAATAGGCACATTTCATAGTATGTCTTATTGACAAATAAATGAGCTCTTTATTTTGCCCTCTTGATAACTGATAGTAAAATCCAGGAAGAGGGCTAGGCAGTGAAATCGCCACTTCATTTTTTTTATTGCTAATTCCAGCCTGCAAACATCCTCAGTTACAACTAAGGATTATTTCTATTAAAAGAATAGAGTGTTGAAAGAACGTAGTTGATTGTCCCCACTCGAGAAAAACAATCTGTATCATAATGGGCCTGTTTTCCAAGCTGGGAAAGAATATCTGTAGGTAACACTGCACTGGGCTATGGGCATAGAAACCATGGCATACTTCCCAGGGATGCAGTAAAGCAAAAGTACACTGCTTTATAGCAAAGCATTCAAGGCTGGGGCTGCAGAGATGGCTCAGTGTTTAGGAGTACTTGTTGCTCTTTCAGAGGACCTGGGTTTGGTAACCAGCACACACATGGCCACTTTTAACACTCTCTAACTCTAGTTCCAGGGTGACACTGGTGTCCTCTTAAGGCCTCTTTGGGCTTCTGTATGCACACTGTGTACCTACATACATTGAGGCACACACACATACTAAATACATTAATAAATCTAAAAAATATTTTAAAATGCATGTGAGGCTGTATGATCGAGTAAGAGTACAGTGCAAACTCAATGAAAACTTCATAAAACATTCCTGACTGGGATAGCCCTTCACATTGGATTCCATATGCTCAGGGTCAGAGATTTGATGTCACGCTTTCATGCACATAGAGTGGAAAGGTCTTCAAAAAATTGTTGAGCAACTCGGATCACCTGCTATCATATGTGACATTCTGACTCTCAATTTCCAATTGGTGATTCAATACATTCTCTTCTATGGTGACTTCCTTGTCAGGAAAGAATGTCAGCTCAGGCTGCTTAGCTTTCCAATATAAAATTGTTCCCAGGAGTTTGAAAGACTAATTGTGCTATACGGTTGTTTGACAGTTAAGAATCAATGAAGAAACCACTTGATCTTTTAAAAAATAGCAATGGTTTTTATTAAGTAATCTTAATCATAACATGGGCCACTCTTGTACTTATTTGGGTGTGTCATGAGTCAAGTCACAGTCCCAAAATGAGAATAGGTCTGTCCTGGAAACTTGGGGTGTAAGAGTGGCTGCTAGCCCTCCTCCACTAGTCCCCAAA
Source organism: Ellobius talpinus (assembly GCA_001685095.1). Lineage (NCBI taxonomy): Eukaryota > Metazoa > Chordata > Mammalia > Rodentia > Cricetidae > Ellobius > Ellobius talpinus. The sequence continues at coordinate 29,470 of LOJH01020816.1, read as the reverse complement.
GCACTAGCACCGCCTTCTTCAGGAGTGGTACTACACTTGGGTCAGTGCGTGTTCTTTCCTCGAGACTGCCTAAAGCACTAGAAGAATCAGCTCATCATAGTCTTTTTTTGCACAGGAAAACTTCCCTTAGTCTCACAGGAAGTGGTGGGACTGAGAGACAGTGAAGGGAGGCTTTTCAGATTCATCGTTCCTGTATCCCCACTGCTGCTATTGCTATCACTGTCTCAGAGGAGACTGTTGGTAAGGGTTTTATTGATTTTTATTTTATGAGTATGTGTGTGTGCCTGCTTGTCTGTATGTTCACCATGTATAACAAGATAAGGCTAGAGAGATGGCTCAGTGGATAAGAGCACATGTTGCTCTTCCAGTGAACGGGAGTTCGATTCCCAGCAACCTATATAAGGTGGCTCACAACCACTTGTAACTCCAGCTCAAGGGGGATTTGACTCCTATGGCCTCTATGGGCACCTACACTCAAGTGCACATTGCCCCCACGGCAAATCCTGTGGATCTGGATGGTCAGAGAGTGCTCATTCTCACACAGGGATCTCTGTCCTCCCTGTCTGGATGCTGGTCCTTTTTCCTCTGTTTCAGTCCAGGCCCTTGACCTAGTCCTCAACACCCCAGTTCTATAATGTACTTCTTTCTCTCCAAAGACCCATGGTTTTTTGGGGGGTTCCAGGAAAGAATGTTCTATTTTGTGGCAGCTAGAAATAAGACATCATTCGATTTCTAAAAGCACACGTGGGAGCATATTCTCCCTGCCTCACGGCTCTTTGATGGCTCACTACTGCATATGGGAGAGAGTCCTAGGTCCTTAGCAGTGGCTCTGCCTCATGCTTCCCTGCTTCCTAACTAGAAAACTGCTTGTGTATTTTTCCAGGCATCATATACAGTAGTCCTAGCAGTGTTGAAAATGCCAAGGACTTGAAGTTTTTTTCAAGCTGTTTCCTTAGATCAGAATGATGTCTGTATGTTCTTTTGCTCCTCCTCTCTCCCCAGCTCTGTATCTTTTATTTTTTTCTACTCCATCTCTTGTACCCACAAATATATCTTCCAAGTTTCAACTTATACACAGCACATTTTTCAGGAAGCCTACTCCTCTCGCCTTGGCCCGTATCAATAGCTTTGCTGTAGTGGCTGGATTGGATTTCTATTATAGCAGAAACTTCAATTTGCATCATAGCAGAGTTAGTCATTCCCAGGGTCTCCTCCTCAATTAGACTGACTTTGGTGAGGTAAGAAATAATTTTTATTTTGCTCAATAGCTCCCACACAGGATTTGGTTAAGGTACAACTTATACACACATGCTTGTTGCCTGAATGAGCGGATGCCCAAATGGATACCTAGTCCCAGCCTATTGACAGTATTAGATGAGGAGCAATCTCCTTGCAAGATGCCCATCCTTAAGGGACTGATGCTTCTGATTTCATCAGGGGAGTCACCACTGACTCATGCAGAAGACAACACAAATGTAGGGCCAATGGTGGGGAGCTCAGGAAGCAAAGGCAAGGTTCAAAGCCGGGCCTTTCGATTCCTTGGCACTGCTAAGCAGTATCCCTTTTTCAAGATCCACAGCAGCAGTTTACTGTACTCAGTGTAGATGGAATCCACAAAGATTATTTTCGTATTTGCTTTTGTTGCCTGGAACTTGATGCCTTGCTATGCAGGCAGCTGACACATGCCAACATTGTGCGTGACATGCAGAGCAGGAAGCAGCTTTTCCAGCGAGTGGGTTCCTCTCATTGCTTACTTGCAACCTTGATGACTGTGTCCCCATACCTTTGGCCTCTGTCCCTGCCTCATGATCTCCCCACCCCTAGACCATACCCCATCCTCTCCCTTACCATTGATTCCCAAGAGTAGGGGCTGCTGTGATTGAAGTCTCAATGCCTGTCTCTGGAACATCAAAGTATAGCCTTGCGAATGAAGTTCACCACTTAGCTGTGATCAGACAAAGCCACAGGACTTCAATCCTCTCTGTAACCGCTGCCAGCACCCCTTTCTCATTGCAGAGGTCCATGGTATGAGTGCCAGGAAAATACAATGGCAGGCTGGCACAAGAAAGAGTACAAGACCTTAACCTGGAAGTTCTGTGTTTTCACCGTCATCTCCCTTTTCCATTGCTCTCTAAAGCAACTTTCCTGTATCCATTTATTTTTTCTCTCTCTCACTGGTCTAATCATAGCTTTCTAGAACCAAATATTTCTCTCCTGTTTCCACAGCACTCTTTTCCATATCCTTAGGCAAAGGCAAGGTCGGAATCATTGGATTGATTGTGATTTTGAGAATGTTTTGGTTTGGAGACTGTCCAGCGCAGGGCCAGCTCTGAGCTGGCTCTGATTTGCCTGCTTCACTCCTCTGACTACTGAGGCTGTGTGAACTGTTGCACCCAGGTGTGGCTTTTCGAGAAACGGCAGCCATCCTCTGTCTCCCCTCACCCTCTTGAGGACTGAGGCGCTTTTGTGCAAGAGACATAGAACAATCTACTCAAGCCTTGTCCATGAGGAATCTCCCAGAAGAACAATTTGTGATTCCCAGGTGCTCAGTGCAAAGGCACAAGGGTAGTGACCCCTCAGGACATGGGGAGCAGAGAAGAGGCGTTAGCTGCAGCAAAGTCCTCTGAGGACCACATTTAGAACCTAACTGGAAGGACCCAATGGAGAGGTAGGTAAACTGAGGCGGGAAAGCCAGATGGTCTGCACACAAATAGCCCTGTGGGCTTCAGAACAAAGTCAGCAAGAGCAAAGTGTGGCTGGAAAAGGTGGCCTGGACCCACAGCTCTAGACATGCGAAGAGGAGAAAGGAACATTCTACTCTACAGAGTGACAGCTCACTGAGGAGGAGTTTTAACAAACCAGCAGGAAGATTATACACCAAAATTCAAAGAAGATGCAGTTGGCATGAACACAGATGAAATGTGACCATTGGCAGTCCTGGCTCTTTAGATGTGAAAAGGAAGACACATTTTCCATTATGTTTTTACCTAACTACAGAACACATCAAAGTGTCTGTCAGGTAGACAAATACGTGTTGTGATTGGTTAAGAAGAATTAAGAAGGAAACCAGCTGAGGGCAAAGCACCATGCCGTAAGCACCATAAAATGAGTGATGGTCACTTGAGGGACAATTTCAGTTATTGCATGGCCAATAAAGAGTCCCCATTAAAAGAGAAAAAAAAAGCCCAACAAACAGAGGCCATGAATTTGACAAACAGCAAGAAGGGATGTATGGGAGGGCTTGGAGAGAGGTTAGGAAAAGGGGCAACATAATGTAATTATAATCTCAAAAATTCAGTCATCAATAACTAAACCAGGTAAAAATTGTGGCTTTGTAGCTGCTACTCTAGAATTCAGGACTATATGTCAAAAATAAGTAGAAATAAATGCAGCAGTCAATCAAAAGAGGATGGGACATAGGATGCTAATATTCATGGCTTGGGGAAAACCAAATCAACACACAGACTTGGTATTGATATTGGAATGGATGGGTGATCAAAGTATGGCACCAGGAACCTCATATGCTCCTATGGCTTTCTTTCACAGTGCTTTCCACACACTAAGAAGAGATCATATTGCAAAATCACCCCTTGGAAACACGGCTTTTCTTAAACTAAAGTTCAATATATTCTTTCTCTTTCGGTTTATATTATTAATAACCTTAAGGTAAATGTTTCCCATCATGAAATCCACACATTTCGAGTCAATTTCAAGTGTTCAGCGAGTTTTAGTGAACTTACTGAGGTGTGCCACTGTCACCGGAGTGCGATTGTACAACACCTTCATCTGCCCAGTAAATCCCTCATACCAGTTACAGTTAATCCTTCGATGGAGTCTCTTGAATTTTTCATCTTGAGCCCTTTGCAGCATTCAATATTGTTGGCCATTGCCTGTTTTGAAACTTGGCATAGGCCCTGCTTCCTGACAAGGCTGCTGTCCAGCTCCTCTCTCACCTGTCCTATCATTCTGATTCCTCTGCAGGACTTACCCTCCTCCCCACTGTTCTTAAAGATGGGTCTTCCCTTCCTCCACCCTTCACTGTTGCCACTTCGCACATCTTCCTTGATATGTTCACAGGTGCTCCCCGCCTCCCCCAGTTATCTCTAACAGAGGACTTCCACATCTGGGTTTATCTCAGACATCTTTCTGGACATTTTTAAGATCACTGGCTGTTCCCAGCTGGATGTCTGGCAGGCAGGCAGAATTAGTATATCAAGTGGAATGAGGCATTTCCCTCCCTTACTGCTGTCCCCTCTTCCCCTCCCTTATCCCCCCCAGTCATCACCAGGTAGCCCAAGTCAGAAACCTTCCAGTCTCCCCTTCATCTTCCCCACTGAATTAATCACTTCTTTCTCTAAGTACTGTTTCTTCTCTTGATATTTGAAGAATCCTTTTCCTTTCGATTACCATTGTTTGCTTCTGGGCTATTGTAGCAGCACATTTTATCTTTCTCCAAACCACTAGACTGCTACCTACCCAACTACCCGACATGTAAATACATTCTCTCCCTCTTTCCCTCCCCATACAGGGTTTTATGTAGCCCACAGTAGACTTGAATTATCTGTGTAGCCGTGAGGATGATCTTGATCTCTTACATTTCTATTTTACTTTGTGTATGTTGGTGTTTTGTCTGCCTGTATGTCCACTGATCACCTTTATGTTCCTGGTACCATCAGAGGCTAGAAGAGAACATTAGGTTCCCTGGGCCCAGAATTAGAGATGGTTATGATTTGTCTTGTAGGTCCTGGGCAAGAGCAGCAAGTGCTCGTAACTACTGAGTCATCTGTCTCCTCCCAATCTTGAGCTCTTGATTCTCCTACCTCCACCTCCCAAACACAGGGATTACAGTTGTGCAATGCATATGTTTGCTGCAGACAGAACCCAGAACCCAGGCTTTCTTACTGTTAGTAAAGAACTCTATCAGCTAAGCTTCACCATTAGCCCATGAATACGTATTGTTTTATTTTATTATGATGGTCGCATAAGGCATTTCTCATGGAAGCATAAATGTAATTTACGTCTCCTATAGTCTGCTACCTTCCCCTTTATTGACCCTCTTACTCCACTAATCTCCTTGTTCCCATAGATAGTTTCACTTCTAACTCTATGAAAACACAATTTTCTAAAAAATTAGGATACAAATTAACAGGTTTCTTTGTGACATTTGATGTATATTTTGCTTTGATTGATTGCTCCTTGAACTCCCAAGCTTCTAAACTACCTTCCTGCTTGGAGTTTTCCATCTCCAGTCTTTTTCCTTTCTTGTCACATATAAAACCCCCTCTCCCGGTCCTCTTTTCTAGTTTTATGACCTACATCCAAATTCACTTGCACACAACTCACACATACTAAAGTTAGAAGCTAGAGTCCATGCCTGAGAGCGAAAATAAAGTTATCTGTCTTTCTGAGCCTGGCTTACCTCACTTAATAGAACAGTTTTCAGTTAGTCATTTTCCTGAAATTTTCACAATTTCATTTTTCTCCACAGCTGAATAAATTGCCATTGTATATATGTGTGTATACATTTTCCCCATTCATCTGTTTTTGAGCATCTAGGCTGGTGATCTTTCTTTGCTGTTTTGAGCACAGCTGCAGTCAAGATGGGTGTACAAATACCTGTGGTGGGCTATTGATCCTTTAGGATGTATGTCTAGAAAGACTATCTAGACGACTATCTAGCTGGTCCCTGCCAGATTCCAGGGACTCTCCTGTCTCCACTTCCCACCTCTGCAGAGTAACACTGAGATACAGATCCACACTACCTAGTCTGGTTTCACGTGGGTTCTCGGGACACAGGTCTCCATGCTTGGGCAATATGCACATTACCCACTGAACCATCTTCTCAGCCTCTCTTTTATTTTTTTCAAAAAACCTCCACATGGGATTTCCGTGAGTACATTCTTGAAATTAAAGATTCAAACAATACCAACTATACACAGTCTAGACACACACACACACTCCATCTCACCATTTCCTCTGACAAGTTCCCAGTGATGATTACTGGTGAGTGTGTTTTATATGCATACATGGACTCAGATTCTACCATCTTGTAAATCTGTGTGTTAATATTTGTAGAATGACCTCATTCTTTTGAACCATTGCAAGGAATTCCATAGAGAGAACATAATAATGAGCTATTTCCCATGGCTAGGCATTTAGGTTCTTTCTGATTTCTCCTATATAAAAGCAGCTCCAGTAACTATGCTTTGATATATGCCTTTGGCATGTGATGTATGTCTGTGGGATCTGTTTTACCATGGCATGTAGGAATGACAGCCAAATATGGTCAAGTTGCAAGACAACAGAGCAGAAGGCAGGACTGGTTGGAAAATAGAATTATACGAGAAGAGGAGTTAATGTCTTTCTCAAAAAAGATAATGTAGAATATGATATCAAGGTAATATTAAAATGTTAAGGAATTGGGATGAAAATCATCTTATAATAAGTACCATAATTCAACAGATATTTTTAAATACCAGAGTCAGACATAGCGGTGTACATCTCTGTACTCTCAGTTAATTGGCAGGCTCAGACATGAATGAAGGTTGTGACTTTGATACTAGCTTGGGTAATATAGTAAGACTTCCCTCCCTCTCAAAGAACCAAACCAAACCTAACCAAACCAAATAAAGACACCTCTTCAAGCATTCATTTAAAAGTTGCGATTTCAAGATACAAAATAAATCTGGCTGTGCAGAATTGCTGTGAAAGATAAACAGGGAGTCACAATCACCTATTACCGATTATGGCTAGACAACAGAATGTTTTCATTACGCACACTGGCATGACTCTAGCTATATAAATTGTTGGTGGATCAAATCTCAGTGTGTAAACTACCTTCATGGCTATTGCTTGGACCTATGTCCAATATCTCTTTTATCTTCTCAATTTTAAGATGTTAGAAATACTTTGTATAAAGAATATAATTCAAAGCATTAACAAGGTAGAAAATGGGTCTTCTGAGGAAGTGCTATAAAGAAAATATATTTGCTGGACAGTGGTGGTGTGTGCCTTTAATCCCAGCACCTGGGGGAGGCAGAGTCAGGCAAATCTCTGTGAGTTTGAGGCCATCCTGGTTTACAAAGTGAGTTTCAGGACAGCTAGGGCTGTTACACAGAGAAATCCTGTCTCAAAATACCACCCGCTCCCCCCAAAAAAGGAAAGAAAGAAAATATATTTGTCTGGTGACCTTTGATTTACTTCCAAAAGTGGCGACATTGTGATCCTGAGACCTTTAGGGAGTTTTGGTGATGAGGGTTTAATGCTGGTACTTAGTTTGTTGCTCAGCATGAAAAACCACAACTGCACAAACAACAAACAACATGTAAGGGGAAAATCAAAATGAGCACGCTGTAATTAAGTATGCAATGCCACCCGGAAAAGCAATTTACCAAAGGGATTACCATGATAAAAGATGCAGGCCCCTTAAATAAAGATTGTTCTCCTCAGTTGATTTGTCCCAATCGCTTCTCCCTATGCCATGTAGAATTCCAGTTGGCTAACAATTTCTAGTTGTCATTTTCATTTCTCCACAAGAGATTAGAGGAAGGAAATCGAGCCTCTGTCCTCACTATAATTTTCTCACAAATGCAAGAAGTCTTGACAGAGGGCTAGAGAGACAGATTACAGTGTAGGTCACCCAGGGGAGAAATCTGAAGCCCCCCTTTGACTAACAAGGTAAGTAATCCTCAAGTCTTTTTTCCTTACTACTAAGGCTAAGACCAAGGTGAAATGGCCTCCTTTTTATTTTGCTTTTTTTTGGTGTCTTCTTTCTCATGCCCAGCCAGGCAGGTAGCGTAGAGGGTTCCAAGCCCTCAGACAGGTGGGCTTCACCTGTCGCTCTTTCTCAGTCTGCCTTCTTTACCTCACGGCCTTTTCTCTTTCCTCTCATAGCTTTGTTACCTAAAACTGTTCCCAACCCTGGCCACATTTTTTTTTTGTGCAGGGAGAATCATGGTGAACATGTATGGAGTATAGATGTGATGGTGTGATTTCTACTACAGTTACCAGAATCCACATACACATGTGTTTACATGTGTGAACATTAGCCATCTCTTGAAGTGGATGTGGGTGTAGCAGCCATAGACGAACAGGAGAGTATATGATAAACATGTTTAATTAATTTGTTAAATATTTCTTGAGTGGTAGGAACATTTCTTGATGTACCAAGAACTGGACAGCGAGGTCCTGAGGACACTGGTAAGCTATGGCGTCTACTCTCAAGGAGCTCTCAATCCAGCAAGAGGTGAGGGTGTGTATGATTCATTTTTGGCACTAGCCCCTTGAGCCAGGGTCCCTGGATATGTAGCCCAGGCTGTCCTTGAGCAGGTGTGAGGTGAGACAGTGAGCAGGAGCCAGGCCCTTGTCATTAGCTGGGCATTGTGCCAGGTGCTACAGCAGAAGAAAACTCAGGCTTGGCCTCCTGGAATTCTCTATCTTGTGAGGCAAATGACTGGAGTCCCCAAATAACTTGTCCTCTAAGTTCGAGTGTGCTAAGTGCCACAAGAGAGGCTTGTGCCAAGAACCCTGGGAGCCTGAGCAAGAGCAAAGTTTACAGATGGCCTAAGAAGAAAAACCTGGCGAAACCTGAGCAACGGTCCATATTGCTCCACTTATAAGTAAATTGTCTTACTTCCCAAATGACAATGACATAATGATGGAGGAGGGTCATTTGTCTATGTGTTACTTTCATTGGTTAATTAAGAAACTGCCTTGGCCCTTTGATAGGCCAGCCCTTAGGTGGGTGGAGTAGAGAGAACAGATTGCTGGGAAGAAGGCAATGAGGCAAACGCATGGCTCTCCTCTCCAAGATGGACGTTGGTTAGAATCTTCCCGGTAAGCC
>LOJH01020816.1:0-20582 GCA_001685095.1 Ellobius talpinus | reverse complement strand
ATAAGCTAGCTGTGTGGGAGCCGGGCGGGATGAAAAGCAGGCCTGCTCTCCCCTCATCACTACAACATAAGATCTGGAAATGTGTGTAAACCTTAACAAGCATATGGTTCCTTTATTTTGGCACCAATGCTTTGAGACAGGGTCTCTGGATATGGACTCCAGGCTGTCCTGATCCTCCTGCCTCAACTTCCCCAGTGTTGGGATTAACAACTGTTCACTGCTACACCTAGCAAGATGCTACTTATATGGGCTAACTATGACTATTTCTTGAGGAACATTCTAGAACATAAGATCTCATGCTTTCATATATATGCTTCTTTCCCTCTTTTGCTATTTACCTGTTTTTCAGTCCTTATTGTTTAATGAGCTGAAGCATTCAGGTGAAGCTCTCATGCTTTGCTGTAGTCACTGACTGACTAAGAAGAAAGTAAAGTCAATAACCTTGGGCCGGATGTGCAGAAGGCCTCCCTTGCCTCTCTGCCTTGTCCTCCAAGGCTTTTGCTATCACTGTGCCTGGGCCACTTTCAAGGTCTGCCTGGCTTGTTGGTATTTGTTATATCTGACTACAAGCACAGAAGGGTGCAGCTGTTCTTCAGATGAAACCCTAAACCCTTTTAAACCCTCGGCCATTTTCCTACGCTCTTAGCTTGAGTCACTCTGAGTACACCCTTTGTACATGTTGCCAGCATGATGTGAGATGCCGGTTAAGTGAAAGATTTAGGAGAGTGTGTTTTAAATGTGGACTCCTTTAAAAAGAAGTTTCCTTTCCCCTGAATTGTTTGTTTGTTTGTTTGTTTTTAATCCCATTGGGTGTCAGTTTCTTTGTAAATCTTATAAAATGAAGAGCAAATATGTTCCCATTACTAAAAAAAAATCCAATCACTCCACACTATAAACATACAGGAAAACAGCACATTGTATCCTATAAACATATTCATTATCTGTTAATTAAAGATAAAATGAAAAGGAAACCTTGGAAGGGTTTCTTTGCTTTTCCCAGTTATTGAAAGGAACACAATGAAGCAGCCAGACGGAAATCATCAAAGGGGTCAATGCAGTCTCATTCCTGCTTAGAGAAAGAAAAGTGAAGACTGGCTGCCTTTGCTGAGGAAAGCAAGGCATGGATTGCTTTCCGAGGAGCTTCCAACTGAGGGGTCCTTCTGCTGGTTACAGTCCCCCTCTATCTCATGCTTTAAGATGCCAGCTCACCTCAGCAGAGGAACACACCGGGGACGGGAGGGTACTGTAGTGATGGGCTGCTTTCAACCAAAAGCCCAGTGAAGAGAGACTATCAGCTTGAGTTACTGAAATTAGCAAGGCTAATGCAATGTCACTATTCAGAACCATGCCAATTTGGAATTTCTTAATGGCCTCAGGAGAGGGAGTCTTTATACATCCTACAATCTCTCTTCATTCTTACCTAAATTCCTTCTCCTGGATCTTGTGAATGGCCTGTTTTGTAGCCAACACAAACTTTGTCCCGGGAAAATAATGGAAGGAACTCCGAATGAAAAGAGATTAGCTGTTCCTCGCTCCTGTTATTTGAAAGCAGAAATACCTTTGGCTTCTACTGATTGATAGACAAAGCCTGAAATGCAAAGCATGCTCAAGTCTAGATTCAGCATGAAAAGGACCTTAAAATATGCCCAAGTGCAAGTAATGGACTTATTAAAGGGAAGAAAAGAGGCACTTTTCACACACTCCCAAGCTCTTTAGCCCTGTCATATCAGTAATCTTGCTTAAGAATTTCATCCTATTTACATTGCGTCTCCCTTTAAATATCCTCAGGACTCATAGGGCTTCCAATATTGAGGCTCTTAAGACATTAATTTCTTTATGTTAATTATGAGTGATAAAACTTGGAACACTTGCAACGAATTCAATAGGAATTAAAAACAGCTTTTTAGTTTTTATTGAACACCTGCTAACTTATCAGGACAGATGTTAGGAACCAAGCTTCCAGTATCGTCTTTGGGCCATTTCTGGCATGGTGCCAGAACAATTGCATTTTTCCCCTTGAGGACGTTAGTTTTCTATTTGATGACAAAAGCATGAACTGCACCATTTGGTCGATTATGAAAATATTTATTAAATCAAAATAACATGGAAGGTTTTCAAGCCACAGTACAAGCAGCACACAGTTATAAAACGTGTGTATGCGGACACATACAGGCCTTCTGTTCTAACTTTAGAGGAATAAAAAGATGGAAAATAGTGCCTTCAAAATGTTTGAGGAGCTTGGAATATTTATGTGGAATATAAAAAGCAGAGGAGTCACGAGTATTTTTCCAAGCAGCATTAAAGTAAGGAGGGAGACTCGCCCTGTTCTCTTTAGAGGTACTAAGTTCTCCTAATTTTCCTGATGATTTTTGCTAAGATTAAGAATGAAAACCTGGATGTGGTGCTGTTTGCCTGTAACCCCAGTACTTAAGAATATTAGGAGTTCAAGGACAGCCTCAGCTACATAAGGAATTTGAAACCAAACTAGGCCGCATTAGACGCTGTGTTGAAAACAATACAAAACAGTGTTATCCTTGCATACATGAAGTGGTTTCATTCAAAGGACCAAGACCAAAAACATGCATCAATGATTGCCTACCTCAAAGTCAGTATCCAATCTTTGACATAGTTTTATTTTGCTTTTACGGGGTTACTTAGCAATGGGAATCACTACCACAGAACTCCTTATAGGAATCTGAGGGAACAGACCCAAGGAGAAAGATTGCATAGCTCACATCACGTGCTACCTGTGTGACCACACCCTTCAAATCTGGGCTTCTGTTTGCTAATCTGAAAACTAACAATACAGAATTCCATTACAGGATTATAGTGGGAATGAAATGAGATACCATCTGTATCCTGGCTGATGGACCAAAGAGAAGGGAAGGGTCACAAATGGAGAAAGTAAAAGGCCAACTGGAATATGCTGCTGTCTCAGAATAGGGCTTGGGAAAGAATTATTCAGGTGTATTTAAAATGTGTTTAGGAACCAATAAAGGAAACTGTGTTCTAAGTCTACTTTTGGGACAAAGAGGCAAGCTAACTAATGTTCTGTCTACAAAGAAGACTGAATTCACCTTTGTGTGTGTGTGCATGCACAAGCAATATGAACTCACGTGTGCATGTGTCAGTTGACCAGAGGTCAATGCTGAGTATCTTCTTCTAACACTATCTTATTTTCTTTTTTCTTTTCTTCTTTTGAGACAGGGTCTCATGATGTAGCCCTGGCTGGCCTGGAACCAGCTCTGCAGAATAGACTGGCCTTGAACTCTGAGAGAGTTCCCTACTTCTGCTTCCTTAGTGCTGAAATTAAAGGTGTGTGTCACCATGCTCAGCTTCCATCTTATTTTGAGACAGTCTGTCACTGAATCTGGAGCTCACTGAAACCAATATTTCTAGCCTGACTGGCAGGGCAAAACCCTGGCACCCTCTTCCCTTTGTCTCCGGGCACATATCTGATCTCCATGAATACACAACTCACTGAGCTATCTTCCTAGACCCCCACTTTTTTATTTTTTTTTAAAGAAAACCAATCCAACAGGCTTGTATCTAGGTGGTCATATTGAGTTAGAATATAATGTAGCTGTGTTAGTATCTTAAAATGTTAAAATAATCAGAATCACAATTCTGTCCAAAGGAGACAATAAAAGAGATGATTCTAAGTAACAGCTAAATCTGAAGTAATGAAATATGGTATTTTGTTAAGTTAAAGTAACTAAAAGTGCTAAATCCTAGATTTTTATGATAGACATCAAAATATTGCTGCTTATAGCCTTATTACTGATGGGCATGGTGACATTTTGAAGCAAGAAAGTTCAAATTCTGGCTCTTTCATTTTGAGACAGTTCAGTCTACCAGGCTCTTCATTTTCTGACAAGATTGTTCTATATTTTAATCATCCCTCAATCCTTAGGCCCACAGTCCCAGGCATTAATGAATGTTTGAGTTAATCAGGCACAGTGGGAAAGTAGCTGGGCCCTACCTAACCTTATCCACTGGGCCCTTTTTCCTACCTCAAAGCTGCATCTAGAATTAGTAGGAAGCGAATATGCTAGAAATGTTAGGATTATGACAAGTTCCAAAGTCACAATTTCAAATTGTTGCAAACCTTAAAGGGCTCTGAGGATCGAATCTGTAATTCAGGCCCACCCTTGAGTGACTCCCCACTGTTAGTTTGGTATGGATCCATTTATTACCTAGAACTCTGATATCAATCAAGCAAAAGCCTTTGGGGCAAAGTGGATCCACAGGTGTGCCCGGGATCCATCACCATCAAGAAATCTGATGGTCTTTTTGTATTTGTTTTTAAATATTTTATTTTATTATTTTAATTTATATGTATATGATGCATTTCTGTCTGGGTATCTGCCCATGGAGGTCAGAGGTATTACGTGCCCTTGAACCTGGAATTACAGGTGGTTGTGACACACCCAATGTGCTTGCTGGGAACCGAAATCGGGTCTTCTGCAAGAGCAATATGCGTTCTTAACCTCTGAGCCACCTTTCCAGTCTTGTCTTGTTTCATTCCTACTGAGGACAAAACATTGCAAAGTAAGGGACTGGGGATGTAGTTGTTGATAGAGGGCTTGTCTGGCGTACAATGGCCCTTGGGTATGCACAGCTATAATCTTATTGCTTAAGTAGGTAAAGGCAAGAGAATCAGAAATTTAAAGTCAACCTTGGCTATATAGTGAGTCAAAGGCCAGTCTGGGATTTATAAAATCCTGTCTTTAAAAGCACATTTTGAAGAAGGAATAAGTATCTTTATTTCACGTTTATTGCCATTTCTACTACAGCTCCTCTTTGTCTTCTAAAGAGAGATTTGTTGACTTTGTGCTGTTTTGTAGCTGACCAGGGCAAGCTTACTGGTTTGGCATTACTAAGTATCTAATTCTCTCAATATGTTACCCTCCTACATCAATTGCAGTCAGAGCCTCGTTTCCACAGGGCCAGGTGTTTGGTTTAAGAGGCAATAGGTGCTTATGAGCAAGTCATAGACTCTGCTTCCTTCCTGTGACTCAGACAGTATATACCCTAGGAGTATGAGACACACAAGAGTGGGTGGTATTATGGCAGAATCCTAGACTCGGAGCCAAATAAATGTAGCTGTCATTATTACGAGCTCAATACTGATGTGGATATTCATGTCATTTTTATGGACCATAGTTTCTTCCCCTACAAATTTAAGATTGCTGTGAGGATATGGGACAGCATTTAGGATGGTGTTTGGTACATAATAGATAAATAAACATAAGCATTCCATGAAAAGTCAACAGGGATGTGAGAGCCTCAAGATAGTCTTCAAGATTATATGCTCTTAATTGTGCATGCCAGGGGATTTAATTCCCTTGTAGTCTTTAATCTCTCCAAAGTAACCATTTGCAAGTTCTTTTTGCAAGATTTCTGGTGGAACCAATACAAATATGCTAGTAACACAAACCATAAGAAGAATGGAAGATGAACAATTAATATAACCACTATGAGAATATCAGGCAGATGCTCTTCTTTCAACTGGTTCAAAGTTGCTAAGTCTTCATGCTGGTGTTTCCTTTTTAAACCAATATGTTGCTGCAGATGGTTGCTTTATATCCTTTTCATTAAACTGTGGGAGTTCACATAGAGAGAAGGTGCTAGGCAGAGATGCAGACACTCCCAGCTTTAATACCTCTGTATTACAGAGTGAGGATGTTCAGTAATCATTGCCCATGCTCCTCCTGATTGCTCTTGACCCCCTCCCTGAGCAACAAGTTAAAAATAAGGGTATACCTTGGGAGAAGCTGCCACTTCTGTGCTCATAGGCAACACGTGCCTCACTGCTGTACACCTGGATGAAGTCCAACCACTTTGGCCTTCTTGAGTTTTCCTTCCTTGAACAGTAAGTGCTGTCATAGTCTAACCTTGTGCTTAACAGAATTAGGCATAAATGAGATGCCCAGTAAATCTCCACGTACAGCTCAACTGACTGACTGAACTGAATCCGTTCTCTTTGATAATTTCTTCCTTGTGCCTTCTAAGCTCAACAGTGATCCCTGTGTCATTAGTGAGGTCATTTTCACTATGTATTTGTCATTTACTAATGTGAACTTGGTAGACGTTGAGTGTCTCTTTAAAAATGGGTTATGGGGTACACTCCCCAAAGGATCTTTATAATTAAGAAGCCTATTTTCTTTGTTATATGTTCTTTGGTAAATGTGAACCATGAAATATTTTTGAATAAGGAAATAAGAATGACCATAATTTATTTTTAAATATAACTATTGTTTTAAGGGACAGGATCTCATGTAGCTCAAGCCTCAAAACCCCTATGTATGTAAGGATGACTTTGAACTCCTGATCCTCCTGCCTCAACCTCCTGAATGCTGGGGTTATTAGTGTGTACTACAACATCTGGTTTATATAGTGCTGCTATGAAACTCATGGCCTCATGCATGTTAGGCAAAGACTACCAAGTACATACACAGTCCACTTTTGTGTGTATATATGACTGTAATTTTTCTTAAGAAGCAGTCTGTTCTAGATAGAGCCTGATTGGCCGGAGAGCTTTAAGTATAGTGGAGTTTTACACGTAGACATTTTCATATTCTGTCATACTCTGACACCTCTCCCGTCGCCAATGTGAAATGCTGTGCCGTGCGTCTCTGTTTCAGAGACTACCATTTGTTTGGATGATGCTGTGTCTTCTAGCAAGATGAATAGACCGTTTTTCTGATATGTAAGAGGCATGGGGAGATAGTGAAGGATTTAGAAGTGCAGATCAGGAAATGCCACTGAGGTTTCTGGAGTGCATGAGGGAGCAGGAATGAAGCCCTGGGTTTCATACCCAGCACTTCATAAACCAGGCATGAAGTCTCATACTTGTAATTCCAGAACTCAGAATGTGGAGACAGAAGGATCAGAGAGAGGATATATCAACCCCATTGATATGTTAGTGCTCTCTAATGGAGTAGGCACTAAGGACTCTTTTGGCTTTTTATATTTCATTTTGCATTGTGTCTCTTAAGAATGCCTAAGTCACACCAACATGATGGCCTAAAGCAGAGCCAAACAAGGACAATAAATATGTTAAAGTGGATGGGGTGGGGGAGAGACCACAGGGCTTCAACCCCATACAGAGAACTATTGGGAACTATGGAATGCTGAGAATAGGAGAAATAGTCTTCCCCAGGGAAAATCACACTGATTGGTTGGCTGATACCAAATGGTCTGCTCTGGAAACATAAAAACAAATAACATGATAAAGACTGAGCAGAGTGGACATATATTTTAGAATGTGTGTGTGTGTGTGTTTCCCTCCAATGAAGGATTTCTTACCAAGCATGAACTCTATTTAAATATTTAGTGTACTAGGCATCAGTATAGTGGTCAGTTTCCCAGGGGAACCCTACCTTGCCCAAATCCCAGTGTACTTGTAGGTGAGAAAGACTTGCATGTAAATATACCATATCGTCACACAGCCAGTCTGTCCCATCTCTATAGAGCATTATTATGGAGTCTACAAAACCAGAAGCAACAGTACATGTCAAATATCCCATGCAGTTAACAACTATGGCTAACCTCTGAGGATAACCAATCTTATTTCAATAAAAAGCGTTTTCCAACTCATGTGCCTGCAAAGGACCACGTGATTATTGGCAGACAAGAAAATTGTCTATGGCACACTTCTGCTCGTTACTTTCTTTTCATTTGTGTTCTTTGATTTTGAGTTTATGCTTATCTCCTAAAAATGTGGCTGAGTCCTATAGGCCAATGTCTTTACCACTGAAGACCATTTCCTTTTATCTCTCTACTTTCTCCTAGGAGTATTTTTTTAGATAAAAAGAAATACAGAAATGTTGGTTAATTGAAAGTCAGTGTGGACTTCAAAATATTCCACACTTGTCAATAAAAAGGATTGTAGACAGGATGTAGACCCAACAAACGAAAAATATGGCTCATTATAATACATGATTTCCTATTGCCTTTACCAGAGGAAAACTTCAGAAGTAACCAAGGAATTTCTCACTTATTTACATATAAAACATTTAATGAACTTTTGAGACTCCCAAAAACTTAAAGGAAAGTTTTAAAGAGATGTTGAGGAGAAAAAAATCATATTTTTCCCTAATGCCAGAGAAATAAACTACCAAAGCAGTTGAAAAGAAGTTTAAAAATGCATGCTTTCTTTTCAATACATTCTGTTCTGGGCAAATGGTGTGCTCTCGGGCCCACACAGGAGAGTGAAATCATCAGTGACTAATCACGGAACTGTGAGGAAGCACTAAGCTCTCAATTGCACTGGGCAATCTGATTCCCAAACTGGGAGGAGAGAAGGAGGGTCTGAAGCAATGTGCAGAGGGATGCTCCTTTTTGTAGGTTGACAAGAAAGCCACCAGAAGCCACTTCTGACTCATCATCCAGTTTCTAGTACTACACATCTTTATATAGTATTCAACCCACAATGCTAAGTGCTTGGAACACAAGGTTGAGCCACACTGTGCCTGACTTTAAGGTGCAGTCCATATAGTGTAATCTTGGTTATCCTTACAAGAAATTCTAGATGGTGGACAATATCTCCGACTTACTAATTTGGGGTCTGAGATTCAAAGATGATTGCCCAGAGCACTACAGTTCAGAAGTGCTATGTGTTCTTTTATCTATTGCTCTGTCTTGAGTTTGTTTAGAAAACCAGAGGAAGTTTAGAGATGTGGGTGGGTGTTCCCTTCCAGATCGGGTAGGAGTGAGTATTCAGAATCAAAGAAGACTTTTATGGAGGAAGAAATATGTGACCGTGCTGGAAAGCACGGATAGGACTTGGATATATGGAACCTGAGTCAAAGGAAAAGATGCAATTGTTCTGGCCAGAGGAAGAATGTGATGGGGGCGCATGGGCCTGATGGAATGGAAGCGCGCTTAGGTAAGAGTTGGGCTGGACCGTGTGGGAAGACACCAAAGGTTACACTGAAAAGATGGGCTAGGAAGAAGCTATAGAGGGCCATGAATAAATGAATCACAAATGAAGATATGAATACATATGCTTTTTAGCAGTTGCTCAATACAGATGAACTTCCAACCTTGGAACTAAAATTTTAGAACCTTGTTCCCCCTGTCCCTCTCTGTGTCCCCAAAGAAGGACAAGGAAGATTTAAGAATGATCTATGGCATGGTAGGGGTGTAATGGAGTAGTGTATGTGTGGTAGACTAATTCAGAAGCCATGGGCCGTGAGCTTAGAAGCTGGGGCCATGAGCTGCCTTTCTTCAGAGAAGAGTTCACGACTGTGAACCTGCGTTTTACTTTCATGTATGTATGTGCTTGTGGTGTGCATGTGTGCATGTGTTTGCATATGTATGGACATGTCAGGGGGTCTGCATATGTCCATGTGTTTAAATGCACATGGAGGCCCAAGATTGATGTCAGGAATCATGTTCAATCACTTTTCCACTCTGTTCTCTTAGTCTAATTCAGAACTCCACAGCATACTTAGTCTCTGAAGCCCTCTTGCTCTGGGGATCTCCTGTCTCTCTGTCTCCCGAGGCTGGAATTACAGGTGGGGGGTTACCCCCATGTCATTTTACATGGGTTTGGGGGATCTGAACTCTAGTTGTCAGGCTTTTATGGCAAGTGTTTTAACCACTGAGCCATCTCTTTAACGCCGAACTCACTGTGTCATCATTGGCACCCATGGGAATCTGAACCGAAGTAAGGATATAACTTCATTTAAAAGTGCCTTAAAGCTTCAGTCTATGGCCTTTTGTTTTCCTCTAACCAGAAAAGCCATCTATTTTTGTAACCAAAACTAACATTTGGCAATTAAATGTTGCCTTTTAAATCTCTCCGTGCTGAATGGATGTTGGTATCTATTTTATGGTTAAATGTGAGACACATGTGGTAATAAACACCTATCCATGTAGTGTCCCTGTAGATATAAACAGCAAGCTCTTAAGAGCAATTTCCATATTGCATAATGAGTATCAGCAGATGGAATTCATTTCTAGATTATACAAATTTCGGTTACGCTAGAAACATCAGCCTTAACACATTTGTATTGGAAAGGAATATTTTAAAACAGAGGTATTAACAAATCGGAGATGAAATGGGCACATCTGGGGATGACTCATTCTGCGTTGAACAAAAGAATTTCCTTAAAAGCATCCACTCTCCAAACTCCCAGCAGAGTCAGGGGCCTTCGACTTGGGGCTTCCTCTTCTCAACATGAGACACACTGCCTTCACTACCTTGATTTACTAAGTTGAATTAGATGCACAGTCCAGGTCTGAGAGCATGGTGTTTAGTCCCATGACCAATTGCTTAAAGCGGCTCACCATTTCTTGTTGGTCCTTTGCCATCTTTATGTTGCTATAGCCAGTGTACTCAATTTTATTACAAGGTATATTGTGGTTGGATTTTAAGAGTGCTTATATAAGAACTAAAAAATTCCTAGGAGATATAGTTCTCTTGTGTCTGAATCTTAAACCTGCCTACTGTGAGAGTCTGGGACTTTACTGTTGGATAGCTTTATAAACTTATGCATATGTACATGGCATAAATATCATGAGAATTTTGAAGCATGAAAAAGGATCAGGCTTTTCTTTCTTTTTGTCTTTAAACCAACGTCTTGGTTGAGCATAATATTTTTATTTCTTTGATGTGTATTTGCATTACCTTATAAATCTACAAGTGAGAATGGTTTCTCTGACAAAAAGGCAATTCCAAATGCCATTTAAAATAGGAAATTAGTTCCAGAACTTATTTCTGAGGCACAGCTGGTTTTCAAAAAAATGCCATGAATGATACCAATCGAGTTTAACCATCACAGTTGACTTTAGCAAAGCCACTCCCACTCAGCTACTTTGCTCAGATGTTCTAATAGATGTTTTACAGAACTAATTAGAGTAGGTCATCAAGGAGCCTAGGATCACTAGCCAGATTTGACTCCTAAGTGGTAATTGTAAATTGAATGTTCTTTTCTAAAAGCCACGGAAAAGGATTATGGACAAAAGCTTAGTTTTAAATATGAAGTTAATGCTGAAGGGAAAAAATCACTTTACATTTTTCCATTAATCCTAAAGAAAGTTGGGCGAGTACAAAGTCATTCATACATTCTTGTTACATGCACATAGAGTTTTCTCTAGAACAGACTGGATAGCCATAAAAAGCTACAACAAATTTTAAAACAAATACCACACAAAGTGTATTAGCTAAACGTCATGGAGTTTGGTAGCAACATTCAGCTGCAGTTTTAGTTACTTGGGAAGCCGAGGCAAAAGGATCCCAAATTAAGAGTCCAGCTCAGAAAACTTAGCGAGATTCTATATCAAAATAAAGTTTAGAAGGGGTTAGGGGTGTAGCTCAGTGGAGCTTGTGTTTGCCTGGTGTGCTCAAGGCCCTGAATTTAATCCTCAGTACTGCAAAAACTAAACAACAGCAACAATAAACCCAGAGAACGCCACAGAGAACCATGGGTTACAATTAGGAATCAGTAACAGAGAGCTGTCTGTCAAATTCACCAACACAATTACCCAGCACAATCCTGAGTTGAAGAAGAAACCAGAGAGAGGACACTGGAAAATACTTTGAGATAAATTAAAATGAAGATATAATGTAGAAAAATTCACTGGTCACAGGGAAAGCAGCGATAGGAGGGACATTTATAGCTATGGGTTTATCAATCATAAAGATTTCACACCCATAATCTTCCAACTGGCTTAGAGGTATAAAAACCCATGGAGCTCAGTCCTTAGCACAAGCTCCATGCTCAGGCAATAGGGCATACATGTTTGCGCCCTCCCGACTATGGCATCTGACTTTTGGAAGTGTATGCCACTTGCAACACTAACAGCCCAGCCAGTGAGAGGACCAGAGAGATGTGAAACTAAAATGAAACACAACACGTCTATTCGCTACTAGAACAGCCAGGTCCTGAAAGCACTAGAACAGCCAGGTCCTGAAAGCACTGGGGCCCTGAAACATTCAAATGACCAAGAGAAAGTGTTTTGGAAAATATGAAGTTGTTTTACAGATGGAACAAGTATAAATATTTATATACACAGACACACAGAGCATAATTATTGAAATGAGAAAAGATTAATCTTTGGAAAAACCAACACAGCTTCATGCGATGTATTTTTAAATTCAATACCCTTCCTAACCTTGCCCTTTTCCTTTGTTTCTCAGGATGGAAGTAACTTTGTTTTAACTTTGGTACCACAGGGTGCTGAGAAGCCAGCTAGATCTCAACCTCTCTTTTAGTTTTAAGACTAGTACATGTATTTTATATTGAAAGATTCATTTGGAAGTCATTTAGGTCATCGTTTGGAGAGGCTTGTTTGAATTCTATTCCTACTGGTGTTTGCCTTTGCAACTAGAGCAGATGTGGATGGCAGGATGGACTCATGCACATTGAAGCAGCCCTTTTCGAAGAACTGTAAATCCTCTGGTTGCTAAAACATCAGAGATGAACTAAGAAACCCTTGCATGGGTGTCTGGTTACCTAGTCGGCTCCATCCATATTCATTCAAATGATGCAGAGATGTTTTTCAGCTTTCCTTTCTCTAAAGTGTTCCCTTTGGTCCCCCTCGCTGTGCTTGCTCTCCAGTGTTCTACACTTCTTTGTATACTTTCGTCTGTAAGACAGAAATGATAGTATCTACCCTACAGCATTTTTGAGAGAATAAAATGAGTTGATTTACATAAAATGATTAAGATTGTGCAGTAAGTGTTCCAAAACGTGAGCTCCTGGGCTGGCAAGATGACTCAATGTGTAAAGGTGCTTGCCACCAAGTCTAATGACTTTTGAGTTTAATCCCTTAGACCAGTGGTTCTCAACCTGTGGGCCACGATCCCCTTGGCAAACCTCTATCTATAAAATACTTACATTTTGATTCATAAACAGTGGCAAAATTACAGTTATGAAGTAGCAACAAAATAATTTTTTGATTGGTGTCGTCATAACATTAGTATTAAAGGGTCACAGCATTAGGAAGGTTGAGAACCACTGCCCATAGTGGAAAGAGAGAGAAGTGATTTCTGCAAATTGTCCTCAGAGCGCCATACCTTCTCATACAATGCTGAATGAATGTATTAAAAAATTCTAAAACACCTGAACTATTATTGTTATGCCTACCTCAGCATTAACTCCTTCCCGCTCTGCCTTCTGATGGATTTTTGTATCTGTTCACCTGCCCAGGTAGGCACATAGACTTCCTTCTCGCCACTTTTTTCTTCCCCACTTTGCCCCACCCAAACAAGTAGGCCCTGCTGGCACTTCCTACACCTTCACCTCTCCCCACAGAGTGGGCTTTCCAGTGTGCGACCCTGGCCACATCTTAATTCTCTCACTGCTTGGTCTCTCTCACCACCTTGTCATCCTCCAGGTACACACACACTTTTCTGCCAGTGAACCACAGTGGCACATCCAGCGATGTTCCTCTGTAATGTTATGCTGCAAAGGCTAAGAAGGTCCCATTTGCCCTCAGTGGAATGGAATATTATGACTGATTCCTAGTGTCTTCCATGGAGAAGGATAGGAGCTAGGAGGTAGCTAACACACCTACTGTAAATGTATAGGCCCTGCCAAAGGCTCCAGGCCAAATTCCCTGACAAGGTGATGTACTCTCTAACAAATCTTCCAGCCTTAATTCTCACTTCCTTCTATGCCAGCTATACCACAGAACACCCCTAAATTCTCACTCACCTTCATCCCTTTGCTTATACTTGCCAGTCAGTTTTCCCTCCCTTTCGATCTGTTCTTTCATATTGAAACTTGCTATGTTCTTTCAAACTCAGCTCAGGTTCTGATCACTCCAGGATGGGTTTGTAGCTTTTCCTTTGTGTTTATATAACTCCCGGTGCATAATACAATCTGTGTTTGAACAGCATTATAGTCTAATTTTCCAGCTAGATGTGTATATCCTTTCTGTTTGCCTCCTTTTCTTCCCTTGATCCCAACCATATGAATACCAGCAGGTATTGTGTGCCCATTCGGTTCTGTATGGTCAGTGCCATGTAATGGACCCTAATTGAGCACTAATTATGAGCTAGGCACTGGGAGTTACCTGACCTCAAGTTGCCAGGGAGAATATTAACAAAGCACTCTGCCTAGGGTGAAGCTTCACAGGAGGGGGAGGTGCCTCTGAAGTGGATTTAAAAGATGCAGAAGGGGAAATAATTATGGGCTAAGAGATCAGCATGTGCAGAATATTAATTGCTTATTGAAACCTATCAAAGCAAAGGCACTGGACGAAGGGCTTTATGTGTATTACACGGGACTTTACAAAGTCCCAGCCAGGCCTCAAAGACTAGAATGGCAGTGTGTGAGAACTAGAAAATAGCCGGAATAGAGGATGGGGTAGGGGTTAATGGGAGCCAGGACTGGAGAAGGTTGGAGCCAGATGAGGAACGACTAGGTTAAAGTAGTTGGCTTCACTGCCACTCATTCCTCTCTAGAATCTAGGGGCAGCAAGGAGGACATCTTTCTGACTCTCAGATGGACACTGAGAAACTCTAACCTCTCCTTCAGGGAAGGCATGCCACCCTTCACTCCTTAGACTAGCCCTGATTCCAAACTCCCTTATAGCAATCATAAGCTAAATTATGGCTTCTTTGATTACATCTAGAATACAGTATGCATGAGTCCACAGATATTGCCCAAATCATCATCACTGCCTACCTTCCCACTCTATCTTTCTTGCTCTTGCTCCAGCTGTCATTCCAGAAGAAGTAGCATGTGGGGAAGAAGTAAAGCCAGAACAGAAAAAAATAATAATGGAGAGAGAACTTCATAGCTCCACATTCTAAAAATTCCCTTCTCAGAAAGTAGTGTCTCAGATGTGGAGTGTAAGATGTAGGAGCCATCCAGAACTTAGAAATTCGCAGGCATGAAATCCCTGTGTTTCTCTTCATTATGGAGTTAGTATGTCCATGCTGTGTGTCTCAGACAGGTTCAGAAATTGGCAGGAGCAGACTGTGGCCCTTCTTAATGTACTGCTGCATACATGTGTGCTTTGACCACATTTGGGGATGCTCTCATTTCTTAGTTTTCCAGCTGTTGGTGGGGCGAGTGAGTGTGAGATTGGTGGGGTGTGTGAGTGTGAGATTGGTGGGGCATGTGAGGGTGCAGTTGGTAGAGTGTGAGATCGGTGGGGTGTGTGAGTGTGAGATCAGTAGGGTGTGTGAGTGTGAGATTGGTGGGGGGTGTGAGTGTGAGATTGGTGGGGCATGTGAGTGTGCAGTTGGTAGAGTGTGAGATTGGTGGGGTGTATGAGTGTGAGATCGGTGGGGTGTGTGGGTGTGAGATTGGTGGGGTATGTGGGTGTGAGATTGATGGGGTGTGTGAGTGTGAGATTGATGGGGTGTGTGAGTGTGAGATTGGTGGGGCATGTGAGTGTGAGATTGATGGGGTGTGTGAGTGTGAGATTGGTGGGGTGTGTGAGTGTGAGATTGATGGGGCGTGTGAGTGTGAGATTGGTGGGGTGTGTGAGTGTGAGATTGATGGGGTGTGTGAGTGTGAGATTGGTGGGGTGTGTGAGTGTAAGATCGGTGGGGTATTTGAGTGTGAGATTGGTAGAGTGTGTGAGTGTGAGATTGGTGGGGCATGTGAGTGTGAGATCGGTGGGGTATTTGAGTGTGAGATTAGTGGGGTGTGTGAGTGTGAGATTGGTGGGATGTGTGAGTGTGAGATTGGTGGGGTGTGTGAGTGCGAGATTGATGGGGTGTGTGAGTGTGAGATTGGTGGGGTGTGTGAGTGTGCAGTTTGTAGAGCGTGTGAGTGTCAGATTGGTGTGGCGTGTGAGTGTGAGATTGGTGGGGTGTGTGTGAGATTGGTGGGGTGTGTTAGTGTGAGATCGATGGGGTGTGAGTGTGAGATCAGTGGGGTATTTGAGTGTGAGATCGGTGGTTGTGTGAGTGTGAGATCAGTGGGGTGTGTGAGTGTGAGATTGGTGGGGTGTGTGAGTGTGAGATAGATGGGGTGTGTGAGTGTGAGATCGCTGGGGCGTGTGAGTGTGAGTAATGCATTGTCCTGCACAAACCAAAAAGAACCCTGAAAAGGAGCGTGGGTGTGTGTTCCAAATTTAGCTTTCTTTCCAACCTCTGCCCATATGGTTGGTGGTTTTAAAAAAAATGATCACCAAGCCAACAAAGTGTAATCTGATATTAGGAGTTCCATTCCCTGTGAAACCAGAGCTAATAGCAGCACACGGGATTCATTTGTCCTAATACCCTCTGATAGAGAAGCTGAAGGGAATCTCCAAGTGGTCCTCGCCTCTATGCCCCAGTGAACTGGCCTATCAGTCTCTCATCCAGATTTGGGATGGGACTGATGAGATCTCCATTGGTTAAGAGAGACTTCAGAAGGAGCCTGTCAAACTCAATAAGGAACAAAGAGCTTTGAAAAGGGAAAAGTTTATGGATCTGGTTAGCAGTCTGGGAGTTAAGGAAGTTTCCAAGCCTAGGATTCCTAGAAATCAAAGTGACTAACATGGAGGGGCTCTTTCATTTGTTAGCATAACTTTGGAAGACAGGACCTTCTCTCCCTGTTGGAAAGAGCTACCCCTTTAAGCTAAGAGCCCAGAAGAATGAAGGAAGGCAAACACATCTTCCCAACGCACTTCCTCACTGCCAAGGTATGCTAGTAAATATTTAACAACTGGCTCTCAAAACAAGAAGTATGCATGCGCTTTTTTTTAGTTGGATGTGCAGCAACTGACTTATAGATAAAATATATGATATGCTTTATCATAAATTTCATACGGGAATTGGTTTTTACAGAATGCTTTCGTTGACCTTTTCTTTGCCAGGTTTGTATCTGCAACTAAACTACATCGCAACTGATAAACAAGTGC
This sequence comes from Ellobius talpinus, assembly GCA_001685095.1. Taxonomy (NCBI): domain Eukaryota; kingdom Metazoa; phylum Chordata; class Mammalia; order Rodentia; family Cricetidae; genus Ellobius; species Ellobius talpinus. The sequence goes on along the minus strand of LOJH01020816.1, from coordinate 3,764 downwards.
GATTCTTACAGGACTATCAATTGATATATTGGTTTACAGTAAGAAACTCCAAGAAAGTGAAGAAATAAAAGCATCAGTGGGGACTGCCCTCCATCAGTGACCAGAGTGAGGCATTTACTATTAGATAACAGTTTTCCAATTCTGAAACAGTATTTCCTCAAATGGTGCACTACTCACCATGAGAAGGCTACAGTTACAACACAATAACAAGCACAAGCCACAACACCAGCATTTTTTCCGCTCTCACTCCCTGAAGTCTGGATTCTAGGCAACCGACACAACAGTAACTCAGGCCTTGATTTACTGTGTTTTCTGACTTCTAAGTGAGTTCTACTTCCATCATCTACAGTGCCAGCTGCATATGTGCTGGCACTTGATGCAGGGGGTGAAAACTATATAGGATTTCTGCCACACAGATGTAACAGACATGGTTATACGATGTGACACAGTAATTAAGATGGGATGGGTTTGGAAAATCATCCTTCTTGGAATAGAATGGATTTTATTACAGATTTATGAAGCTCAATCTTTATTAATAATTGTTATGTCCAACAACTGGCTCACGGAAATTCTGAAAATGTAACAACTGGCTTTTATGGCACAGAGCCACTCAACTCAAGTAGACCATTGCCCTCATCCCGTTTAGATTGCTTTTGGGCGGTTCCCACCAAGGTAAGGAGGGACACCAAGCAGACACACAGAACAGGCTACTTCCCCCTGCTCCAAGTATGCTCTGTTACTTGGCTGCTTATTGCTGATTCGTAAGAAGATAACAGAAACTGAAAGCCATCACTTAAACTTTTATAGCATTTCCACAGATACTTTGGTTTGTTGAATCTTGTGATTAAAAACCGTGGTTTATCTTTGGAGGGCCTTTCTGCTAGCTCCTTTTTTTCTAGTAATGTGTCTTTATCACATACTACAAAAGTATTGGTCCAAGATAGCTTTTGTGGAGGGAGTTGTGGATCATAGATTCCTTGAGATACACTAGTCTATTTTGTGAGACCAAAAGCAGATCAGAGAAGGTAATGTAGCTAGAGATGAGTGTGAACCAGAATTCAGCCATTTAGGCTAATCCCTTGAGGCTGGGACAGACTCTATCCCTAGTTTGTCTTTCTAAAACAGACAGTGCCAGGAAGGCCACAGCCTATAGATAACTGGGGAGAAATAAGATCTATCTTTTCACAGAAGCAAGACAACCCCAGAGGCTGTGAGTGACAGAGGATGCTGAAAAGACTTGCTTCTTGGTAAAAATCTCTGCTTTTTTTTAGACAGAGATGGGGTTGCTCTGCACATCTTTTGAAGCCTGTCCTGGAACTCGCCCTGAAGACCAGGCTTGCCTTGAACTAGGAGATTCTCCTGTCTCTGCTTCCTGAGTGCTGGGATTAAAAGCATGTGCCACTACTGCCCAGCATCTCTGCTAGTCTTAAGGATCCATTTGCTCAGAAAAACTAGTTCCAGAAAATCATAATTGATAACATGAGCTCAAATACAAATAAGCAGAGAGATTCTGCCCTCCCTTTTTCTTTCCTCTAGGCTGAAAAGCTGCCATGGTGGTTTGTCCCCCCATCACCCTTTCCTTTTGCTCTACTTCTTTACAACCATGTCACCCAGAACTTTTCAAAATCTTGGATACCAAGAGACCTTGCCAGAGTTATTAATCCACACTCACCTTCAGTCCATTAGACTAATCTTTCCAATATATTTTCTTTAATGAATATCCAAGCTCCTGTATATTCAGGGAGCTGGCTGTCTCCTAGGGCAAGCCACTAAGGAATTGCTCAAAAGGTAGGGAAGTTCATCCTTCTCTCAGTCAAAGCATGACTCCTTGGAAATTCCATGCACTGTTTCTAGCTCCACTCTCTTCTTCCATGGGTAAGACCTCTAAACGATGGACAACATCCACATCTCCCTAAGTCTTACCTTGTGTAGACTGAACACTGGTACTTCCACTTACTTCCATCACCACTGTTTAAATTCTTGTTGGTGCTTTTTAGCTATGGTCACTCGGTGCCTGGACTGACTTGCTTAGTTGACTGAGTCCCTACTCCTTGGACTAGAATAGGGATCCTCCTATCGCAGTTCTCACAAGTTCAGCTATAGGAGGCTGAGGGGACTTGGAGTGAATCAGTTCATCAGACAGTGAGAGTGGGATGCTTTGCTACCCTGCCAGATATGGGGTAAAAGCAATCAAATATGAAAACTCAATATTGTGCATGGGGTTTGGGATGTAGCTCAGTGCAGGGTGCTTATTTAGCATGCATGAAGTCCCAGGTTTGTTTCATCTCTCAGTACTGTGAAAACCAAACCAGCACTGCACATGGATAATTGGAATAGCCATTTTGTTACTTTGTGATATTGGGGATGGAATCCAGGGCTTCCCGCATGGTAGATAACCATTCTACCACTGAAATTTCTGCCCCAGTCCTGAAATGTGTGTTGAAGGGACAGCTACTAAGCAGGTGGGGGAGAGGAAGAAAGGTTGGGGCCTGATAGCTAAGTCCTTAAGGGAATGCTGGGCGCAGAGGACCAAGCACAAACAGACCCTCCTAATTTGTAGCTCATTGATGGATGTGGTGAGCAGTATAACCACCGAGGTAATAAAAGTGGAGTAAAGGCTTTCCTCCAAATTCTGGTGTCTGGGATAGTCTGAGAGCAGGAGGAAATCTCATTAGCACCTTCAGGATAAAAAGTGTAGATATAGGATGAAAAAGACATGCTTGAAACCCTCCCAGGAGCTCCCAGGTACTGGGGCAAATCACTTTACTCTGAAAGCCATCCTGGAGGTGCTAATGAGATCTCCCCCTGCTTTCACACACAGACTGCCTGCAGATCCCAGCATTTGTAGGGCAACCTCTACTCTGGTTTTAGGTACCTGGAAATTATATCACTGCTTAAGTCCACCCACAAGTTACAAATAAAGACAGTCTATGCTTAACGTAAGCCATGTATATTAGGACTTATTTAAAATAAAAAGATAAAAATCAGAAAGTATATTCAGAAATTATCAGAACCATAATTTAAAAAAAAGCTGGGCATGGTGGCTGACACTTGTAATTGTATCACTTGAGGGCCTGAGCAGGGAGGATTGCAATGGGTTTGAGATGAACCTAGGCTACTTAGTAAGTTCTAGACAGACCTGGATGACAGTATGTGATCGTGTCCCAAACAAAACAAAACAAAACAACAAACAACAAACAAAAGTAAAAATTTTAAGTTAAGTAAAACCCATGGATCACTTTGCTCGATGACCAATTTTTTTTCCTTAGGGATCTACCAATCACAGCATTGATTTAACTAGAAATCTCCATCTTTCTTTCTGTTCTGATATCTTATCCAGCAGAAGAGACCATCTCATTTGATGGCACACAAACTCACTCTCCCAGGAATGCATTGTTTCTGTTTGCCAGCACAGACAGAAGCTTTGACCTTGCTACTTTCTGGCTGGTTCTTCCTCTAGTCATCTCCCATCCAAGGACTGCCCTGGGCTGTCCCCTTCCTTTCTGTCTATACTTACAAAGTTTAGTGGAGCCTGTCACTAAATTGGTCGGCATTGCTTCTTTCCAGAGATAACCAACTGCAACCCAGGGAGCCAAATTCATAAAGGTATTTTCTTTTCATTTGAAATATAATCTTTAAGAAGTTCATATTATCCATAATATTAAGCTCATTCTTGGTGTTATGTGTAACATGAAGGGGCTGGCTTGCTCGTTGGGGTTTCTGTCCCACCCAGTACCCCATAGCTGGCAAGCCCCAAAGAAAAT